>PVIY010010424.1:0-11186 GCA_004026745.1 Myrmecophaga tridactyla
TGTTCGATTCGCTGCGGGAGCTTTTCTCTCCGAGCGGTGCAGGGGACGAGGGAAAGAACAACTCCTGGCGCAGTGACTCCTGGAAAACCGCCGAGAAAGGGGGGTGGTGTTTATGATCGACACTATTCCACGAGCTGCACCCGGAATTCTGAGCGCGCCATCGCACCGGGGGCTGCAGCCGAGCGCCTGGAATTTTCCACCGCGGAGCGGAGCTCGGAGAATCGCCGCTCATTGGCCGGGCGCGGGTGTTTGTCCCCGCGTGGGTGCGGAGATTAGATTAGCCAAGGAGCCTCCTCAGTGGGCTTTGCAGGGTTCTGATTAATGAGGGCAGCGGGGGCAGACGGGGGTGGGGTGGGGGGAGGGTGGGAGCCGGGAGGAACCCACATCTGTTTCCTAACCCAGCTCAGCTGCAATGCCTTTGAAGCTGGCACCCCCTGCCCAGAAAATGCTCCCGAAACCAGAGAAGGGCTGAGCGCAGACTTTCGGATCTACAGCTTCATAGTAAAATTCCTCCTAGAAACCACAGAAAAATAAGATGCCGGTTGCTAAAGCGTCGTCCCTCCCCCGTCTGCTAATGTCACCATCCCCTCCCCACTTCGTCAGGAGCTAAGTCCAGTCCCTTTCTCTCTGGCCCTGGCAATTGACTTGGGGCATGCACCTGCCATCCACAGATTCTTCTTTGACAGCGACTTGCACAGACTTCCAATCAAATCAGAATTTCAGAACCAAATTGGGTTTTCCCCAGGTTCAATCAAGTGTAGACAGTAAATGACAATTGGAAACAGGAAGTGTGAAACTCTCATGTTTGTTAGAGAATCTGCATGAAATCCCCCCACTGACATTAAAATAGGAGGCATGCCCAGTGTGCTGAAATAAACTATTGGCTTAATGGAATTTATGTGTGAGTTAGTCCTGTTGATTTATGATTACAAATAATCCCCTTGTTTTGTTTTCTCATGAAGTTTCTGGCATGAAGTTAAGACGCTCCTTTCTGGGTTTGTTAAATCTGACACGAAGGCCAGCTCCGGCCCTCAGAAGATATTTGGTAAGTGAATGAATGCTGTTCTCAGTGACTTAGAATGACGGTAATGTAAGTCTCTGGATTCTAGTGCCCGCCGTGTCATTTACTGGTCATGTGATGGAAAAGTCATAATTTCTTTGTGTCACAGATTCCTTGCTTTTAAAATGGGGCTAATAGTTTCCTCAGAAAGCTAAACATGGAATTATCATATGATTCACCATTCTGCACCTAAATATATGCACCCAAGAGAATTTAAAACAAAGACTCAGTTACTTGACACAAATGCTCATAGTAGCATTATCCATAATAGCCAAGAGATGGAAACAACCCAAGTGTTCCTCAATGAATGAATGGATAAACACAGTTTAGTACATCCATACAGTGGAATATCCTTCAGCCTTTAAACGGAATGAAGTACCAATACATGCTACCACATTGATGGGCCTTGAAAACATTATGTGAGGCAAAAGAAGCCAGACACAAAGACCACATGTTATGATTTCCATTTATGTGAAATATCCAGAATAGGCAGATTTATAGAGACAGAGAGCAGACGGCTGGTTGCCAGGAGCTGGGGAAGGAAAGACTGGTATGTGAAAGCTAATGGGTATGGGGCTTTCTTTGGGAGTGATGAAAATGTTTTAGAGCTAGATAGAAGTGGTTGTTGCACAACATGTACTGGCAGACTGTATGCTTTCAAATGTCTCATTTGATGTTATGCAAATTTCACCTCAATAATTGTGAACAATTTTTAATGGGACTGATAATAAAAACAACTTGGTTGAGGGTTAAATGTGATCATGTTTGTAGAGATGGTTGAGTAAGTTAAAAGCCTTATCCTCTGACTCCCTCTACCTTGTTCTCTGGAGTGGATAATTGTCTTTTTTCACATTTATCCACTAAAATTCAGGCATCCAAGGGCCACCCCACACCAGCTCTATCGCCAACCAGGAATGCAGACCTGAGACACCTGTGGATCTGCAGAGCAGGTGATTTCACAGTATTGATCCACAGCAGAAAGGTCAGGGACACCATGAAAATCCCCAAAACCTCTTCTTTTGATAGAACTCCTCAGAGGACACAGCCACAGAACTTCTAGTGCCTGGCTTCCTGCACAGACAGGAGCCAGGCCGCCCGGAGTTGGGTCCCCAGCCCTGCCACCCACCCCACCCCCAGCCCTGCCACCCTCCATGTGCGAGACCTCAGGTAGAGGGTCTTGCCAAGAGTTCATTTTCACATCTAAAAAATGGCACAGGGCTGCTGGCAGGATTAAGCTAATCTAATACATTTGCCAGAAATAGACTATATACTCTATAAATGTTAACTGATGTTGTTGGGGAAAAGTTAAATGAGGAACTAAAAACATTGGATGGTTGGGGTTCTATAGGGGGACCCGGGATGGGTGGGACTGCAGGGGCCGCTTAGAACATTTCAAACAAAGGAGCGTGTGTGTGTGGTGGTGGTGGTGGGGGGGGGGGTTGGAAGTTTTTTAAGGCAATTCAGAGCACTAGAGGGAGGCTGGGGAAGGGGAAATTCAGTCCATGGCAAGAAGGGAGGGAGAAGGCTACCTTCAAAGGGGTATGCTGAAAAGTAAGGTAAGAGGGAGCTTTCAGATACTGGGGGTGCCTCAGAAGTGGGGAATGACTCAGAAATGTGGGAGTCTCCATGGAGCACAGGAAGAGCGTTCTTTGGTTGTAACAGTGAAAAGGGGGTTCCTGAAGTTTGTGCCCTGCAACAGGGCACTTGCAAACTCCAGCTTTCAAAGCAGAACCAGCCAAGCATGGCTGGGTCCCATAGAGTCAAACTGTTCATGAGCTAAACTCAGAGACGCATTGGTGAAAGTGCGTCCTGCACCCACCAGAGATGAAAGTCCCACCGTACAAGGAGAACTGAGAGGGCAGCTTTCCGCAAATTGCCGCAAAATGGAGGGCTGGGTGATGCAGAATTGAACAAGAATCAGGGCATTCCATGCCCTTCTGTGGTGACCCTGACTTGATTAATGTAATAACAGCGTCCTACTACCGTCAATGTAAGTGGAGCCCCTGGTTAACTTCACCTGTGATGGTGTGCCAGGAAGATGCCCTGGGTCCATGGATGGCCCCAGTGCAACCAAGGTGTATGGGGTCAGCTCCATGGGGTCAGCATGTGTCCCTGAAGCCAGGTTCCCAGCAGCCTCAGGACTGAGAGCCCAATGAGCCAGGACTCCAGAGAAAAGAGGTCACTGAGCCCCAGGAAAGATGAAGAATTGGAGGTGTGGGCTTTATTGTAGTGCCTGCTGTGCATTTTCCTCTTTCCCCTCCCATCCAACGTTGCCTAAAATCCTTTGCCTTGACGACAGAAAACTTGCCATTAAATGTACCAAGCAATTAAATTAAGTGTGTTTAGCAACGAAACTAATAACTGACTTCCGGTGTTTCTTGGTTTCTTAATACAGGTAATACCTGTTTATTATAGAAATGTTTAAAGTACCATTAAGTGAGAAAAAAAAATTTTTAACACCCTCGATCTTCCCATGCAGAGCTACTACTCTTAAATGGTTTAATTCCAATTGACATTACTTTAATAACATACACACACAGATGGGGAACCAGTTCAGTCTAATAAACCTGTCCCCCACCCACCCACCCTATGAACTCATTCAGGGCAGAAGGAGTCTAAGAGTTGATGCCAAATGCAAGGATGCAGGGTGCCAGGTCAGACTGACCTCACGGAAGGATGGCCAGCCTCTCCCCCTAGATGAAAAGCACATGACCCCAGGAATCGAACCCAGGTCTCCAGCATAGCAGGCAGAACTCTGCCACTGAGCCACCGTGGCCTGCCCCATGGACCACATTTTAAGGAGCTACTTCCTAGCAGACCCCCTAGTGAAATTTCATAAAAGACAGAATGCTTCTTTATTCGTTGTAGTTTGCCAAAGTTGATGAAATGCAACATGCCAGAAGTGGACTGGCTTTTTTTTTACAATTGTCATGGTTTGGGACACGTGTCAACTTGGCCAAATTGTGGCACCTGTTTATCTGATTGGGCAAGCGCTGGCCTGTCTGTTGCAGTGAGGACATTTCATAGGATTGGGTCATGATCATGTCAGCTGCATCCACAGCTGATTCCATTTGTAATCAGCCAAAGGGGAGTGTCTTCTGCAATTAGTGATGCTAAATCTAATCATGGGAAGCCTTTTAAGGAGGGCTCAGAGGAGACAGGTTCCATTCCTGCTTCGGCTGGTGAGTCTCTCCTGTGGAGTTCATCCAGACCCTCCATCAGAGTCGTCCGCTTCGCAGCCTGCCCTGTGGATTTTGGACTCTGCGTTCCTGCGATCACATGAGACACTTTTATAAATTTTATATTTGCAAGTGTTCCCTGTTGATTCTGTTTCTCTAGAGAACCCTAACTAATACAACAATTAAGATTTATTAACTTACAGGTTTACAGTTCTAAGGCTGTGAGAATGTCCAAATTAAGGCATCAATGGGATGATACCTTCTCCCCGAAGACAAGCTGCTGGCAGTCCTCAGCTGTTCTGTCACATGGCCAGATGTGCGACGCGTCTGCTGGTCTCTCTTCTCTGTTGGGTTTCATTGCTTCGAGTTTCTGGCTTCAGTGGCTTCCTCTCTCTTTTGTGTGTGTCCTCTCTTTTAGCTCTGTCTCTCTTAGCTTCTCCGAGGCCTTTCTTCTGTGTGTTTTCTCTTTTATCTTCTTATAAAGGACTTCAGTAAGAGGATTAAGACCCACTTTGAATGAAGCGGGTCACATCTCAATTGAAATAACCTAACCACAAGGTCCAACCCACAACAGGTCTACACCCACAGAAATGGATTAATTTAAGAATATACTTTTCTGGGGTCCATAAAATCTCCAAGCCATGATAGTATTGTTGAATGAAAACTCTTTTCTCTGAGATCAGCCTGCACCCAGAGTGGGGAAAGGCTAGCAAACATCCCCAGTGTGGATTTAATCCTGACCCAAATCTCCATGCATACTCTTGCTCAACTGAACACAAGATTTCTAGGTGGCCTGGGAAGAAAGACCCTGCAAAAACTGAGGGCTGCATTTAAACAGGTTAAACTCAGCAAGGAAAGAAAGCCAAGCCCCTCCACTGCTATGCTCCCAACAGGCACTGAGACAGAAACCAAGAGATGGAAGAACTCGAGGCAGAAACAGCGAGTGCCAACTGTGGGCGCCTGGGGAAAGTGTCAAAGCGTGATGGCAGAATCAATTATTAAAATACAAATTTGGATCTGCATTACCTTCATTCCCCACCTGCACACATTCCCAGCTGGCAGCTGAGTTTTGCACGTTCTGGCATCCGGGATGTGGGCCAGCTGAAAAGATTCTTCTTGGCTTTTGTAAAAACTGAATTCCTGAATGAGATTATGCCAAGGGCTTGAAAGATGGGAGCAGAAGGGGAGAAAAGAGGAGAACAGAGGCTTGTGGGTATAAGGAGTAACTGTGGGGGCCTGGGGAGACAGGAGGACCTCAGAGGGTCTGGAGAGTGGAATCCCAGGGACCCAGTCCTTACTCTCAGATTCCAGCCCCTTGGATGTGGCAGGGTCTGATGGGCCCAGTGCTAAGGGGATTTCCTCTTATCTTGAGATCTGCTTGGTCTGATATGAAGGTCTCTACACCAGTTTTCTGATGCTTAGAGAGGGTCTAGTTCGTCTTTCCCAACCCTCTTCCTTTTAGTTTCTCTGTGTCTTTATTTTTAAAGTGCATCTCCTGTAAACATTTGTGTAATGTTGAGACAGGGCCATGGCTTGCAAGCGAGGCTTGATTTGGTCCCCAAGGATTACAAGATGAGTTTTTAACACCACTGACATGAATGAAGTAGCTTTTTAATCAATGGGAAAGCAGAATAGGGAATAGAAAAATTCCAGATTAGAAGTTGAGATCTTAGGATGGCATCTTCTGTGGCCCTGTGTGCCCCCACCCCAACCACAACCCACCCCACTACCACCAACACACCACCCCCCAACACCACCCCAACACCACCCAACACCACCCAAACACCATCCACCACCAATGCACCCCACTCCACCCCACCACCTTGGGTGAGAAGTGCACAGGCCTTTGCAATCTGGGAAGAATGTTTGAGCAGGGCCAGAGAGGGAGTGATGCTGTGGGTGTGTGCGTGTGTGTGTGCACGTGTGCGCACAGATATATCTGCCTGCCAGGCAATGCCTGTTTCCCTAACAACTGGGCCAGCAAATGTGAAACACCTTCTCGGGGACATGAACACTCTCCTTTGGTTCCTAGTCCCTACACAAATTTCACAGCACCATCTACAGAGAAAGACAGAGACCAGAAATCCCCACAAACACAAGTCAAGAAACAGCTTTTGTCTCTCTAGTTTGCTAGTTCTTAACTCTGGTTGTACAATAGCAGCTCCCATCTGAGAGGTTTTCTTAAAAAGGCCAAAGCCCAGGTCCCATTCCCAGGTGACGCTGTTTCATGGATCTGGGGTGGAGCTGGACATAGGTATTCTTTTAAGGAGATTTTTATTTGTATCAATATTTTCAGAGACTACCTAAGTAAGTTTAATGTGCAGTCAGGGTTGAGAACCCCTTGTAGTGTGGAAAGACCCGGGGTGGGGGGGGGACCAGGTAGAAAGTCACCTGTTTGTACAGTCAGGTATGTCATTCTGCTGCATCACCCAATGACACCAGGGCTGGTGGGCAGCTAAGGACAACCCTGATGAGATGAAATCTGACCAGCAATGGCAGACCCATCAGAGGTGCCCAGCTACTTGAGAATGGCATCGGATACTGCTGATGCTGGAGTTCCCTATGGGAGTGGACCAAGGCTGGAAAACCCCAACACTGCCAGCCCTGTCACTCCTCAGTGAATGACTAGGCATGAACCACAGCATTACTTGATTCTATCTGAAAGGCCAATATAAATGAATGGGGCTCTTTGCTTGGTTTCTTCCCGCAGAGCTAATGTTTCTATCATCTCCATTTTCTACCTCACCTCAGAGTCCATTGTCCAACACTATGGAAACAATCCTATATGTGGGTTTAATGGAAATAAACCATTTCCATGAGAAATGGGGTTTCTTGTTCAACCTACCTTACAAAAGCTTACTCAACTAGCCAAAGACAAAAGCAGTGCTTTTCAAACTACAAAAAAAAACTACCTATTATCCATCAGAGAGAAGCCAGTGGGAGTTGTAATTTTGGCTTGAGGCAGAACTAGTGAGTTTTAGGCTCATTTTGGAAATGGAAAATGTCCCTTTCTTCTTTGTGGCTCACAGTACTTAGCTCACAGTGTGAAACCTCAAATCCAGACCTCCAAGAAAGGATATTATTCTAGGACTGGGAGGTGGGAGAGACAGAAGTTTTCATTCAAAGGATGAGAACTTTTTATGTCACCTTAGTCAAACTAAATCCTGTCCAGTTGTCCAATCCAAGGATCCTTTCCCTAGATTCACTGCTCCAGGTAAGAACCTTCTAGATTTCATTAATTACAAACATGACTCCCTTCCTGAAAGGAACAAGTCCCACTGGCTGCCTGATTTTTGCAGTAACAGTTCCAGCCCTTCCTTCCTGTCTATCCTTCTCTGCCTACCAACTTCTCAGCTCCTGTAGAAGCTCAGGTAGGTGTGTGATGTGTGCTATAGGCAAAAGTGGAAAAGACCTAACTAAAGGCAAATGCACAATTCCCCATCCGTTCTCTGCCAACACTTTTTTTTTAATTGACAAACCAAAACAACATACAAACATGAACATTCTTAACATACAAACATTCCATACATGCTGTACAATCAATTGCTCACAATATCATCACATAGTAGTATAATCATCACCATGATCATATTTTGGAACACTTGCATCACTCCAGAAAAAGAAATAAAAAGAAAAAGAAAAAACTCATGATTACCATACCCTTACCTCTCCCTCTCATTGACTGTATTTCCAGTTACCCAATATATTTTAACCTTTGTTCCCCCTATTTTTTCTATAGCTCCTACCACTCCCTTTCATTGATCACCAGAATTTCAGTCTACTCAGTTTATTTTAGCATTTGTTCCCCCATTATTATTTATTTTTAATCCATATTTTTTACTCATCTGTCCATATCATAGATAAAAGGAGCATCAGACACAAGGTTTTCACAATCACATAGTCACATTGAGAAACCTATATCATTATACAATCATCTTCAAGAAACATGGCTACTGGAACACAGCTCTACAGTTTCAGGCAGCTCCCTCTAGGCTCTCTAATACACCTTAAACTAAAAAGGGGCTATCTATATAATGCGTCAGAATAACCTCCAGGATAACCTCTCATCTCTGTTTGAAATCTCTCAGCCCCTGACACATTATTTGGTCTCATTTCTCTCTTCCCCCTTTCGGTCAAGAACGTTTTCTCAATCCCTTGATTCTAAGTCCCAGATCATTCTAGGATTTCTGTCCCACATTGCCAAGGAGGTTTACACCCCTGAGAGTCATGTCCCATGTAGAGATGGGGAGGGCAGTGAGTTTCCTTGCTGTGTTGGCTAGAGATAGTCTGCCGACACTTCTGACACAAAGATGTTTGAGGGTGGATGGTTGGAGAATGGGGAAGGTCAGATGATTATGCAGGGATCTCGTGGCCACTGAAATCCAGAATATGATTTCCTCCCTGTTACTTGTAAACAGAAGTAGAAGGGAACAGCTGCTTCCTTCTGAACTTCTGACAGCTGGATAAGAGCAGTATATCTGTAAACATGGTTCAACCAATCTTCCATTTACTTTCAGTGAACAAAACTTATTTAAACACAGTCAGGACACATCTTCAATGTTTAACAGCTCAACTATCAGCCTGGACTGCCGAAATGGACTCTGTAAAAACAACAATGGGATAGGGGGAGGGCACTGCATTTTCTCTTTAACCCTGAGCCTGACAGCTCAAGTTCCAGCTCTGTTACTTACTAGCTGTGAGTTTTAAATTACTCAGTCTGTCTGGGCTGCCTCCATTGTCTCTTTGGTAAAACAAGGATAACAAAAGAGACAGCATATGTAGCTATATGACATAGAGCAAGGACCAATATATGAGTTTGAAAGCACTTTCAAGAAGTTTAATTTGTCATTTGCATTTAATATACAGTGTTGTTTTAGGCAAAAGGGACTATTGGGTATAGAAAGTATAAGAGAAAAAAGATGGGAATTAACAACAAAAAAATAAGGGGCCAGAAAGTGGCATGGATCTTGTTAACACAATCTTAATCTTAAATTAGTAGACCCGGGATCTATGGGACTTAGGGAAATGGCAGCACTACTGGATTTTGGCTTATCTCCTTTAAAACACAACTGCTCTTTTATTTTCCCCAGGAGGTTTATGAATCCATATTTACCTTGAAACTTAACAGTGGGGTGGCTCCAGTCTTTGCAGATTATGGGCATGTTTCACATTATATGCATGAATGTTGGGTGATAGTGAAACTCAATACAATGGGAACCTGATACCACTATCCATCAAAAAAAAAAAAAAGCCAATTTTTTTCCCCATCTAGAAACCAAGTTGGAAAACCTCTCTCACAGTTAGTTTTGGCTTTAGAGCCATGTAAATGGCTGAAAAGATGGCTTGTTTGTCCAGATAAGACCCGAGCCAATCTGACACCTCATTTTAGAATTAGTCCGTCTTCCAAAGTCCTGTTCCAGCATGTGGGTGGGGTTAACAGTGTCCTCCTGGCAGCCTAAATGGTCCAAGAGTGTGGTATAATGGTTAAAGAAAACTTAGATGGTACAGCAAGAAACATGGGGGCTGAGCTGGGCTGGGCCAGATGAGACTGCTGGGGGCCAGCATAACGACTCTGAAAGAGTATCAGATATTTGGGGTTTGGCAAACCCTAAGAAGCTTGCTGCCAAGCCCCACTTCCCCCTATCCTTCTTTTATATTTCAAAGGAAATTAAACCCACATGTTTTTGATTTGCTGATACTTAAAGCTCATCCAAAGGTGGTTTTGCAAGAGTGGTTTGGACACAAGGAGCTCAGAGAAACTTTAATTGTTATTGTTATTTTTCATTTGGATATGCAGACCTGAAATGCTTACATAATAAATGCCATCCCTGCAAAATGAGACCCTAATTTTGTCTTACCAAAACTTTTCATCCTGGACCCACCCGAGAGAGAATAATTGAAGTCAACTTTAGGAGAGAAGCGGTGACTTTAACATAAAACCTGGATATCCATCTTGAAAATTATACTGTTAATTGTTCCTTTTGTTAGTGTTTAAAATATATATGGAAACCATAGGTGACCCTCCTAGGACTAAAATGGACAGGATTTTGGCAGGGACTGAGATGCATCCCAAATGTTTATGTAGATGGTAGCTGCAAAAATAATGGGAGAGATGGACACAAGCAGGATTTGGAGTTTAATAGGGATCCAGCAATCCTCTAAATGTAAGTGTGAAGATCTCTGGATGCAGAACAAAAGCCAAAACATAGATAAACTTATCACTGGAATGGATAGCAAGTTTGTCATTAAAGACATGACAGAATGGATTGGAAACTAGAAAGAAAGTGGATGGAAAAGGACCTCCAGAAGAAATGTTGTTAATAGAAAAGATTTTAAGAAGATTAATCAAGCTCCCCAAGGAATGGCTATTCAGTGGAAATATGTTCCTGGTCATCGAGACATCAAAGGCAATGAAGAAGCTGACAGACTGGACACCGAAGAATCTAGAAAATAAGACAGTTTTCAGCAGAGATGATAACCGGCCCTCTTGGAGCTATCACTGCTGGTGGCAATTCCCAATGATTTCTTCCCATAAAACTTGTCTTCTTATCAAGGGATCGAGAGAACCTTCTCGACCAAAGGGGGAAGAGTGAAATGAGACTACGTGTCAATGGCTGAGAGATTCCAAACAGAGTCGAGAGGTTATCCTGGAGGTTATTCTTATGCATTAAGTAGATATCACCTTGTCGTTCAAGATGTAGCAGAGAGGCTGGAGGGAACTGCCTGAAAATGTAGAGCTGTGTTCCAGTAGCCATGTTTCTTGTTGATGATTGAACAATGATATAGCTTTCACAATGAGACTTTGTGAATGTGAAAACCTTGTGTCTGATGCTCCTTTTAGCTACTATATCAACAGAAGAATAGAACATATGGAATAAAAATAAATAATAGGGGGAACAAATGTTAAAATAAATTTAGTTTGAAAGGCTAGTGATAAATGAAAGCAC
>PVIY010010424.1:11286-35987 GCA_004026745.1 Myrmecophaga tridactyla
TGTATAATCTTTTTTTCTCTATTATCGTTTTATTTCTTTTTCTGATGTCTTTTTATTTCTTTTTCTAAATCGATGCAAATGTTCTAAGAAATGATGAATATGCAACTATGTGATAATATTAAGAATTACTGATTGTATATGTAGAATGGAATGATATCTTAATGTTCTTTTGTTAAGTTTTTTAATTAATTAAAAAAAAAACTTGTCTTCTTAAATTTATTTGTTTCTACCTTTTCTACCATTGATATCACCAACCTCTCTGTCAAGCAAAATATAATAAAATCAAACTTCCTGCTTAAATATAAAGACACACAGATTGAATCTACAGATTTCATCATCTCCTCAGATGCTGGCCCAGGGACAAAAATCTGAATTCAAGACGGCATCCACAGTAGGTCCTGAGAGCCCAGGTCCCCATTAGGGGCAAGTGGCTACCACAAAAGCTGTTCTGCAGAGTTTTCTGAAATGTCCTGCCATTTCTCTGAATGAAACCTAAACAAGCAGCAACCAGATTCTGCTTCAAGGAAAGGGAAGTGCATTATACACTTAAAAACAGTGCTTCTGGACATACCATCTCCAGGCTCCAGCAGTCCACTAAATGTAAGTGCGAAGGTTGAAAACTGTTGGTTAGAAAGAACTGGAACCAGAAGGCCCCTCTTTTCTGAACCAGGGGTTAGCATTTTTGGCTTCTCCCATCCTCCCTTAGGCAGTGCAAAAGCCTTTTCTCAAGATTCACCTCAGAGGCATCCTTCTGCAGAGGATACTGTGGGTTCTCCTGACAAAAGTGGCTGCTTTGTTCTCCAAGATTGACCCATATCTTCTCCCAGTCCTGGGCACTCAACTACTTAATTGACTGTTTACATTTTGATCTTCACCCTTAGAATCCCCCAGCCCCTAGTCAGGGTCTGGTGCATGCTAAGTGTGCATTAAAAGTTTCATGAATGAGTCAATGAAGGCTGAGAAAAAAAGTGGAAAACAACTGTCAGCCCGATCACCCTCTCTACTCTGAATACGCAACACTCCTTGCTGCCTCTTGCTTGAGAACTTTCACATCCACCCCTACTCCCCATCCAGGTAACCCCTGCCTATCAGTTTAGATGCCTTCTCCTTTAGAAGGCTTTCTTTTTTCTAGCTTGGGGTGCCTACCTAAGTAATGTGCTTCCCTCCCACCTCTGCATGCTGGACAAAATGTTGATGTTTAAATTTAGTGCAAGGTCACCTGAACTGTCTCTTTTCCCCATCAGACTTCTGGGTCCCAGAGATTGAAGGCCATACTTGCCTCCTTCCTCCTCTCCCCAGTGCCCAGCATTGAGGAGGCAAGAACCTGGCATTGCCTCACAGGTTGACTCCTCACCCTGGTGCCACAGCCAGCCTCGGCACCAAGATGGCCCAGTTCTGTGAACTGTAGGAACTTTAAATGGTTAAAGTGTTAAGGGACACTTTAAAAACCAGTTCCCATTCCTCCAGTAAAGAAAGAAAGAAAAAAAAGACAGCTTAAAACTGACATCGAAAAATAGTAATCATTTAATATATTGTCCAAACTTGGGACTTTGTTTAGAATGAAAAGAGGTGTTATTAATAATTTTGCAGGGACAACAGGTGTAAACCGGATTGCCACAGGCAGGCAGACTGGGATGTACAGCCACCCTCTGTGGCTTGGGTAATTCCCCAGCCTGTCACATACAAGGATGTGTTTTACCTTCACTTCAAATCCCTTTTTGTTTGTGTTCCCCAGCAAGGGCCAGTCTCGTTGTATACACAGTCGCAGTGAGACCAGGGGATTAGCTGTATTCCAGCTGTAGTTAATTCACTGTTGCCGGTCACCAAATGCAGGCCTGATCTCAGCAATTAGTTTGGCCAGATCAAATCAGGGCCTCTTTACACCTGGTCCCTGTTTAATTAGGTTCTAATCTCCTGCCGAGAGTTGGAGGCACCAGGGATAATTACCTAAGTGAGGAATTAGGAGGACAGAGTCACATCCAGATATCGCTCCCATGCCCAGGCAACATCTCAGACACAGGTTCAACTCTTCCCTCTAGAAATTCTTCTTGACAACTGTGATTTCCCCCAGCATAGCTGGGGAAATGACCCCCTTTTTTGCTACAGACTTCTTTTATCTCTTCCCAAGGGAAGGTCATGTTCCTGGTGGTATTTCTTTCTGAGGTAATTGTTGGACAGGAGTGAGTCCATTAAGGTTGCCCATTGAATCAACAGGGTCTGCTATGATTTATCAGGATAATGAGGTGGGAGACAAAGACATCTCTTTTTTTTTTTCCTCTCCTTCCTGATATTTTAGCTTCTTTTCTTCCTTTTGGAAAATGACCCAACACTAATGAGAAATGAGTCACTTATTGTTAGGATGCAAATAGAGAGATGAATGACATCAGTAATTAAATCTCCAGCCCTCTTTGGTATAATGGAGCCATTTGTCAGGTGATATTATTCAATTAATTAATTCCATTAGGGCTACCACACTTCCCCAAATCCAGCCATTCGAACTTCAGCTCATACTTTTGTATAGTACAAAAATAGAATGGTTAATAAAGGCATAGTGAGTCCATAAAGAAAGTATTTTAATCACCACAGGAGACCTAGCTAGAAGCAAGTGATTGTAAACTTGTAAAATGGTCACAGCCACCATGAACCTCTTCCTACCACAGGCTGTACAAACACTCTTGGTATTCCTTAGCTCAAAGAAGACAAAAAGAGGAGGTCAGACCGGTCTAGCTCACCTTCTTATGCCAACTTAGAGGTCACTGATGAGGCAGCTGGTGGGTGCTCATCTGTGGGCCAGGGAGGGCGAGTCAGGTGATGCAAAATGTGCTACAAAAACACTGAGGAGTTCTCCAGGACAACATTCCCCAAGCCAAGTGGTCAGTTTCTGCCTCCTTTCTTGCCTATCTTTTGCCAGTGCTGGGAGGAAAGTCCTGGCCCCTCTCTATGCCCACCCATTTCTCACTACTCACAACTCAATTAGTTCTGTCTCTGGTGAATCTCAGACTAATAAATAAACCCACAGCCTCTTTAATCCCCTAACTCTTTGCACTCTCTTTGTCAACTCTTGCCAAGTTGTGTCAGAATTCTTTACTCCCCTCCTAGGGGGAAACTTGCCTTCAAAAAAAGAAGGTAATAAATAGTCCAGAACCACATCTACCTAAGGAAATTAGTATCATGAACTTCCAAGGCCAGTGACTCTTTCAGAATCTCAACAAACTCCTGTTCACTTCTTCATCTGCTTCCAAATCAACCCTTCCTTCAACCACCACCGTTTAACATAAATAAAATAGTATTTCTATGACTCATTTATTGTTTGATTCTGCTGTGATTAGCTACCAATACTACAAGAGTGCTGTGATGTGCTCTTTTTCACAGTGATGCAGCAGTATTTCAGCTATCTTCAGGATTAAATACACTCTTCTGTGCTGGCATGGGAACCTACCTACCATTCCCAGGAAAACAGCTCACATTCCAAACAGCTGACTTCCAAAGGCTGATACATAATCTGTTTGTGAGTTGGGAGGCTGCCTACACAGCTCCAGCCCCTTTCTCGCTGCCCAGCTAATCAAGTCATCTTTGTTTCCGTGGCCCATTTTTCAGGCTGGAGGGTGAATCAACAGGGAATGCACCCAAAGCCAGAAAGCCAGGGTGAGAAGGCTAGGGATTATAGAGTTGTGTTTCTCAAACTTGAGCCAGCATCAGAATCACCTGGAAGGCTTGCTAAAACACATCGCTGAAAGTCTACATTGGGAACAAGAATTTGCATTTCAAACCTTCCTTCTAGTAGACCATTTATCTTAAGAAAAAGATGGACTCATCCAGGGACCATACTATGAGAGCCACGGGCCTAGGTCATACAGAGAGAGACAGAGAGATGTATCAATTTTTAGAATCTCAAGCTGCAAGATCTGGTTGGTCCAAAGCTCACTCTTCCCTGGGATGGATTATGTTAGACATGAAGCAGCCCATCCTTGAGCCTCCTCTACCTTTATCTGCAGGCGAAGACCATGCCCTAGAATGAGATGAACAATTTCCTGCAATCGGCAAATATCACTTGCAATTTTATAATTAAATCTGGAAATAATGCAGATGACTCGTAAGATTGCAGGATTTCTGAATGTTTATGAAAATGGTCTTTTTCTGCCTCTTGATAGATGTCACACATAATCACAGATGTTCAGCAGGTTTGTCAAGGCTTGAGCATCCGTCCCCACAATTCTTCACTGAAGACTCAGATGCTCATACATTTGTTAAAGCTGGACAAGGAGCTGACAATTTTACTTCCAAACCACTATGACTTCAATGGTCATCTAGTCCAGCATTTTCCAAACTTCCCTTTGAATCTCATTCACAGAGATCTACAATCCAACCATTTCCCTTTGCAATCAGTATTCCTTTCATCATTTTAGTGCGTGCCTTAGCCTGGGTTCTCCTCAGAAAGTAGAGCCTGAATCCAGGGTTTTTGCAAAGGGAGCTTGTTTTGAGAGTGATCCCAGCAGACAAGAGTATAGGAGTGGAGGGAGCAAAGCAGGGAAGGAGGGAGGAGGAGAGAAAGAAGTTACATGATCCATCTGGGCTCCTGTGGGGACCTGCTAAGACACAGTATAGAATGAACCTCAGAATTTTCTTCTTATGGGAAATAAAAGGGGAGAATTAACCATGAACTCCCATCCCCTCTTGGACAAGGATGGTCCTATGGAGTGCAAACTCCCTCGCATTTCCAGATTGCTCATACACAAATACCAGGATGTGGTGTCAGAGAAGCCCAGGGCAGAAAGTGAGACATCTGTGCAGCTGAAACCTAGTGCTTTCTGGTTACACCTGCACAAAGCCAGTTGCTGCTGCAATCACTGAGTCACAGGTGGGTCAGAAGGTGGGAGAGGCAGAGAGAAGGTATCCAATTTGGTATGTAGTAAAAAAGAAGAAGCTGGGAGTACAAAAACTCTTTTTCAACATATGTTATACATTTCAAGTTAGTATAATCTTTAATAATCAATATATTTAAAAAATTTAATCAAATGTGATGGTTAACACAGAATTTCACCATTTCTTGCCTAAAGTCCATAAACCTTACATTGTGCCTATAGATTCTATTTCTACAACTGTCCACCATTTCTGTGCCAAAAAAAGGATCTAGGAAAAAGTGACTAAACAATAAATGTCATGATAATGACTTGAAGGCCACCAGATACAAGAAGAAAGTCAGTACAAGAGTTATTTTGTGTCAGCTGTTTGGTGCTCAGGTTAAAGCATAGATTGAAATTAACTAGGACTTGGGGCATCAAAAATTGCTTCCAAGCTTTTCTGAAATGTGTGCTTTGTACTTCAATCAACTGGCTGCTATTTGTAATCACTTCTGTATGACCCATCTGTTCCCTATATGTGGAAACCAAAATTAGATGTCATTGTCACTATCATCTTTTCTTTCTGTAACACTGAGTTTCCAAGGTCCAGGCACATTTTAAGATGGACAGACTCTGACGAGATAAAGGGCATCCTTGGATAATGTCAAGATTATCATGAGGCAACTTGCTAAAATATTAACGTGAATCTCCACAACTGTGTTGCCAATGCTTCTTAGTCCTTAAAAGATGATCCACTCAGGATATGGACCAAACAGCACACAGCTAAGAAGAAGGGCCATTTGAAGCTGAACAAACGATATCAGCTTCAACATGGCAAAGGGTTCAGCACACAAAGTCAGGCCAACTCAGGATCCTGCACATTTCAGCCAACATCCCTGCTGTGCATGCTGGCGGGTTACCCACCCACTTAGGGACCCTGAAATTGTTCTGCCCTGGAGGGTAAAAGTACTTAAACCCCTTCTAGAAACTTTTTATCTTTGACAATTTCAAAAATATGCAAAAGTAGAGAATCAAGGATAATGAGCCCCCAAATACCTCAACCAGCTCAAGCAATTTTCATGGCCAGTCTTACCTAGTTTACAAAATGATTTTTTTAATTAAAAATATTTGACTAGGTAGCATTTCTGCTCCGAAAGGCAGGAAACTGGGAAGGTTTTCATGACCCCCTGCTGATCCTTGCTTCACTGACCTTTTAAGAGGGAATGCTAGGCTTCTCTCGTTTTCTCTGGCTATCATTTATGCTTGCAGCAAATTAGGTGGACTCTGCGTATGATTTCAGCAATGGTGACATATAGTCCCAGCGTTAAAGAACAGAATTTTCCAGGGCAAGAAGTGGCAGAAAGGGAACAGAGGGAATGTTGCTGCGAGCAAAGGCTCCTCAACACAGTATCTCCAGCTGAGCTACAAAGCAACCGGGCGCCTGGATGACAAGTGAGGCCATCTGACAATCCATGGCTTGTTCTCCTTCTACAAGGGATCCTACTATTTCTAAGGCGTTGATTGGCTGTGCTGGCAAAACGCAGCATCGCCCCGGGCTTCCTGCAGTGGCGGACGAGCCCACAGGCAAAGGGGGGAGGGCCTGCTGTTTTCCGGGAGACCAAGGCTCCCCCACCGGGATTGCAGCACACCCACCTTTTCTCCAGAAACAAAGAGGGGACTGAGTCGGGCAGCTTGCTTCCTTGTCTCCTTCATTCGTGATGAAGCTCCAGCCAGCAGCAGGGATCAGCCTCTTGCTTTTTGTCCAACTACTTGCCTTCTATTCTAGAAAAACAACGGAGGTCTGCCAACAATCTGCAATCTCTTGAATCTCAAATAGCCTATCCAATGGCTCTATCCAAGGAATTGTGTTGGTTCCTATACAAGAAAACCTTTTGGAGTGGGAGTCAGGAGTCCAAGAAAGGCATTTGGTTATTTTTGCCACTTGTCCACACTTTGGAAAGGATGGGAACTCTGCTTTTGACATGAGCTATTGGATTTCAAATCACATCTGCCTATAAAACATACCTATTTGAACACTGATTCCAAATTTTACCTCACTTTATGACTTTTTCTTCTTCTGTCTACTGCTCCAAACATACACATGTCCCTTCACACACACATTCTGTTTCTTCAGCATATAGGGGCTAAAGTTTCAGAATAGTTTAAGGAATTAATACTAATACCCCCATTTCCATATTACAATGTCCATCTTTTTAAAAAATAATCAACAGAAGCGACCACGTGAGAAGCTGGATTACTGCATTCAGAACACAATGCTTCTAAGACTGACCACTGCAGTCAACATGTTAGTCATTATGGAAGGAGCTTCTGAGATGAGGGAAAATGAAAGGCAAAAGGGGCAAGGGAAAAAGAGAGAAACCACCCAGTAGCTTCAGAATATTGCAGAGGGTGTCTGGCTCGTTATACATCAACCCTGAGACTGAAGGCAGAGATCAGACATAAAGTTCAGGGAAGCCTCCTAGAAACAGATAATATTGCTGAGAACCTAACTGCCATATTGGCGGACAGACCCTAAATTGACTCCTTCTTATGGGATGGCTGCCTGCTTGAGAGGAAAGCTGAGGACAGGCATTTCATTGTTTGTGAAGAGAATATATAGAGATCTATTTGTCATAGCCACAGAAGCATTTAGAACCCAAAGCTAGCTTGTCTTTTAGTTAAAAAAAAAAAAAAATGATTCCTACCATGAAAGAACAGTCCTTAACTCATTTCAAAGGCAAAAAAAGTTACTTCTCAGAGATTTTGCTTTTTATTGTTCATCCAAAATTGAGAAAAAGCGGCCTCCCCTGCCCTCCTCACCTCTCTTTTATCAACTACCCACCTTCTCTCAGTTCCCATAGCCTTTGGCAGATGTCCTTTAAAACCACAACTTTATCTTCTCGCATTTGTGGACAGCTCTTCTATCCCCTAGGATTTAGGAACTTAATCAGTGTTGTTGAACAATTGAAGGCATTTAGTAATTATGAGAGTTCAATCATATCTATAGAATTAACCTCCTTTTAAGAAAATAGGACAGACAGGAGTGAAAGAAAAGTCACAGTTGTAGGTTTGTAGCAAACTTCACTAGACATGGAAATTGTAATACAAACATTAAACTCAAAGGAAATTGAATCAGAATTTCCTATAGGGTGGTCACCTATAGGGTGACCAAACTGTGCCCATTTGTCCAGGACTGCCCCAATGAGTTTAGCAACTCAGGAAATCCCTCAGGCTTGGGCAATCCGGAAAGGTTAGTAAACCTGCAGGCTATGGTGAGATAGAAATCCAAATGGTGGCTTACTTGGAGACCAACATAATTTGAGAAGCCTCGTTGCAAATGTACATCTACACTGTATACCTCCCTTACCATTAGGCTCCACATCAGCATCCTATTTATTTCCTTCACGGCATTTAAAATAATGTGATTATTGTTCTGTTTATTCATTTTTTTGGGGGGGTGTCATTCCTCTCTCCTCAGTGTAAGCTCCAAATGGACAGAGTGAGAGGAACGCAACATTGTGAATGTGATTAACCCCACCGAATTGGACAAGAGCATCATCTGGTCTACCTCCAAATGGACAAGAGCATCATCTGGTCTACCTCCAAATGGACAAGAGCATCATCTGATCTACCTCCCACCATAGCAAGCAGAGGAGGTTCCCAGATACATCCTGAGGGAGTACTGAAGGCTTCCTCAAATCACAAAGCCTGACACAGCTCCTGAATTCCACTGATTCTAAGACAAACAGTTTCCCAATGTCTCACATCTTTGCACGTTTTGGGATTGAAAGTGTCTCTCAGAAGTCACCAGCCAGGTGGCAGTCATGACATCATTGTTACTGCCTTCTCCCAGGCATCAACTTGGTCATAGCTATTCACGTTATTGTCTTGTTGTCCCTTCAGCTGAGCTATGTGCCTGTGTTAATTTCATGTGCTAGTGTCATTGCCATTTAGAAATGTCTTCAAAAAGATTTCTCTAAGATTCAGGATTAAAATGACAAATCATTTTGTGCTTAGAAAGGCACGGAAGTCAAGCCATAGGATGTAAATGTGATGTGATCAAAGAGTACTTGTCATGGACGAAATGATTGTGAGTCCATGTTTTCTTGCCAAAGAACAACCAAGTAACTTAGAACCCTCAGAGAGAAGATATCTATACGTGGGATAAGCTGAGTTACTTTCTATTGCTGAGATAATTGTTTAATTATCAAGTCTCCTAGAAGAGATGAAGACTAATTTCAAAGGAATCTGATGTGATTGCACCATATGTTACTCAGGACTGTCATTAAGGCATTAGTCACAGTCTATTAGAAGTGTTTTGCCTATTTTATTGATGTACAAAATAATGACGATCTTATAAGCAAGGGCATCCTAGACTTGATAAAATAAGGAATTAGTCTTTCCCAATCTCATTTAGGTTGATATAATAGCCCTCCATGAAGCCCCCCTAGATGCCACCAAGGAGATTGCTGGTACATGACAGGGCCAGGAAAACATAGAAACTCATTCTGACTGTACACCTGGCCAGGACCTCTGGAGATTGAGTTCTCCCCCAGCCCTTGCTCCTGGGTCGGGTAGAAAGGCCCTCTGGTACCAACATCAACTTCAGTCTTCAGGTCCCCTTAAACTTCCTAGCAGAGTGAGAGGAATGCAACATTGTGAATGTGATTAACCCCACTGAAATGCTAGGGAGTAGCTGAGATGGGAACTTCATAAGGCATAGGTTTCTGTACTTTAAAAAAGAGAGAGACTAAAGATACAATAGCAACTAAATACAACACATGATCTTGAACTGGAACTAATAATGTAGGAGAAAATGCCCAAAGGACATTACTGGAACATGTGAAAAATTGAAATATGGACTGTAAGCTTTAAATGTCAATGTTAAATTTCTTGAACTTGATAACTGTACTTGAAGTGGCTATTTAAGTGAACATCCTTATTCTTAGGAAAAGTACATGGAAATAAATATTAAGTGTTCAAGTAGCAAGAAGTATACAACTTATTCTCAAATAGAAAATAGAGGAATAGAGAAAGAAGGAAGGAAGGAAATAAAGAAAGAAAGAAAAAGAAGGAAAGGAAGGGAGGAAGGAAGGAGGGAGGGAGGGAAGGAAAGAGGGAGGGAGGGAGGGAAGGAAGGAAGGAAGGAAGGAAGGAAGGAAGGAAGGAAGGAAGGAAGGAGAGAGAGAGAGAGCGAAAGAGAGAGAGAGAGAGAAAGAAAGAAAGAAAGAAAGAAAGAAAGAAAGAAAGAAAGAAAGAAAGAAAGAAAGAAAGAAAGAAAGAAAGAAAGAAAGAAAGAAAGAAAGAAAGAAAGAAAGAAAGAAGAAGGGAGGGAGGAAGGAAGGAAGAAAAAAGGAAAGAAAATGGGAAATGTGGTAAAATGTTAAAAGTAGGTGGATCTGGGTATTTGGGTAGAGCAGTATGTTGGAGTCCTCTGGATGCAGATTTTTGTAACTGCTAAATTTGAAATTATTTCAAAATAAAAAGTTTATTAAAAAGATTTCCCACCTCGCATGCAAAGAACCTTTTTGAGCTTGCCCAATTCTGCCTCTCACCCCAGACTTCATACTAATCCAGAATGATGCCCATTTTCAGGGTCTCTGTAGTCCCTCCACACTGCCCCCTCCAAGTCCTGTTGCACTGGGCCTAACAAATCTCAAATGTTAATTCCAATGTGTATTTTTTTGACAGTTACCCACCATCTTTAGTGACAACAGTAGCATAATTCTGGAGAAAGGCTCTGTGTATTTAATTGTGTTCTCTCTATAGGAGAGAATCAGGGAATGCTCAGGAAACAGGGCAGGTGCCACAATATAAGACAAAACTTGGCCAATGACCAAAACAAGAAAGTATAATTAAGGGAGTCATTGAAGAAAGTCCAGTTCATAATTATCAACAGGGATCGCATGTTATTTAAACAAAATGTGTCCCTTTTTCTTAGTCTTTGGAGTCTGCCAGTTCATTGCTAAATGTGCTTAAATCATTTCTTAGTTTATTCATTCATTTATTCCTTTATTCACTGAATAGAGTGCTGGCTATATGCCAGTCCATGCTAGTAGGCAAGGGGCATATAAGGATGAACAAAATAGAAATGGCTCCTATACAGTATATAGTATAGAGCTGGGTTTTCAACCTGGGACCCATTGACTCACCCCCAGAAGGTTCAAAAATAGAACTCTGGGCTCTATGAACTTGGAAGGGGAAAAAAAAATACAACTTTATCTTCATTAACCTCTAACCCCTAGAAGCCATTGTTTTATTCTCTGGCACTAAAATTTTATCTTTTCAAGAATTTCATATAAATGGAATCATAAAGTATTTAGAACTTTTGAGATTGGCTTCTTTCAGTTGGTAGTCATCCAAGTTGTTTGTCAACTTGTGTGTGTGTCAATAGTTCATTCTTTTTTATTGCTAAGTTGAGTAGTATTCATTGTAGGATTGTTCCACAGTTGATTTACCCATCCAGTCATTAAAGGACATTTGGGTTCTTGCCAGTCATGAGTAGTTATGAATAAAATCTTTTAAAACATTCATGTGCTTTACATGAGTTTTCAGTTCACTTACGTAAATACCGAGGAGTGGGATTGCTAGGTCATAGGTTAAGGGTGTGTTTTACTTTATAAAAAGCTTGCTAATGGTTTTTGAGAGTGGGTGTGCAATTTTGCATTCCCACCAGCAATGTACAAGTGTTCCCCTTGCTTCTCAGAGTTGTAGGCACTTGGTATTGTCGGTATTTTAAAATTTTCACCAATCTAATAGTTGTGTAGTTGTAGCTCATCATGATTTTAACTTGCATTTCCCTAATAGCCAATGACAATGAATATCTTTTTATATGCTTATTTTTCATCTGCATATCCTCTTTGTTGACATGTCTGTTCAAGTCTTTTGCCTACTTTTGAAAATTTTTTTACTTTTGCCCACTTTTTGACATTATAATATTGTTTTCACTAACCTCTAACTCCTTTTCAATGTGTTTTTTTATTTTTCTTCTGTTGAATTTTGAGAGTTCTTTATATATTCTAGATACAAGTCTTTGTTAAATACGTGATTTGCAAGTTATTCTCCCAGTCTATGGCTTGCCTTTTCATTCTCTTACCATGTCTTTTGAAGAACATTCTTAATTTTAATGAAGTTCAACACAACTTTTTTGCTGCTGTGTCTATTAACTATTTTTATGTAGATTTATGATCCATTTTGAAATAATGTTTGAAATTGTTATGAGGGTTAGGTCAAGGTTTTTGTGGTTTTTTTGCTATATAAATGTCCAGTTTTTCCAACATCATTTATTGAAAGACTACCCTTCTGTATTACACTGCCTTTGCACCTTTGTTAAAAATCAATTGCTCGTGTTTTTATGGATCTACTTCTGTTCCACTGCCTTAGATAACCTACCTTTATTGTATGTATTAAAATTGGGTAGTGTGCAATACTAGGGGTTAATAAAAGAGGAGGATAAAGTGTATGAGACGTTTGGGGTTTTCCTTTTTATTTTTATCTATTTTTCTGAAATAATGAAAATGTTCTAAAATTGATCATGGTGTTGAATGTGATGATACTAGGAGCCATTGATTATATACTTCAGATGGATTAATGGGGTATGAATATATCTCAATAAAATTTAATTAAACAGTAAAAAAACTAAAAATAAATTGAGTAGTGTGATTCCTCCAATTTTATGCTTCTTTTCAAAATTGCTTCGGCTTTTCTAGTTCCTTTGCCTTTCCATATAAATTTTACAATTAGCTTGTCTATAACTACCTGCTGAGATCTTGATTGGAATTACTTTAAATCTATAGATCAATTTGGGGAGAACTGGCATCTTTACTATTCTGAATCTCCTAGTCCATGAACATGGTATATTCCATTGATTTAGGTTTTCCTCCATTTTTTTCATCAGTGCTTTGTAGTTTTTTGCATATAGATATTTATATGTTTTTGAGGTTTATATCAAATATTTTTTCAGAGTTTTGTAAGTAGTATTTTTAATTTCAGTTTCCATTTATTCATTTCTAGCATACAAAAGCATGGTTGATATGTGTGTGTTGACCTGGTATCCTGCAACCTTGCCTAAACTCATTTATTATAAGCTGACTTATAGGAGTTTTGCTGTATATTTCCTTGGGGTGACAATGGGGTACACAATCATTGTCTGAGAATAAGGACAGCTTTATTTCTTCCTTTCCAATCTGTATGCCTCTTACCTCTCTTACTTGCCTCATTGCTCTGACAGCTTTAGCTACATCCCACAAATTTTGTTATATTTATTTTCATATTTGTATAATGTTGAATAGAAGTGGTCAGAGTGGACATTCTTGCCTTGTTCTCCATCTCCAAGGAAATCATTCCATCTTTCACCATTATGATGTTAGCAGTAGGTTTTTTTGTAGTTGTCCTTTATCAGATCGAGGAAATTCCCTTTTACCCTAGTTTTCTGAGAGTTTGTATCACGAAAAAAAAATGTTAAACCTTATCAAATGCCTTTTCTACATCAATTGATATGATCATAAGTATTTTCTTCTTTAGATTGTTGATATAGTGGACAACATTAATTTTTCAAATACTCAAACAACTTTGCATCCCCAGACAAAAAGTCCACTTGGTCCAGGTGTATTATCTTTTTTGTATATTGCTGTATCCTTTTTATATATTGTTCTTTAAATTAACCAAACCCAGGTCTCCAGCATGGCAAGCAAGAACTCTGCCACTGGGCCACCATTGCCCTTGAAATGCTTTTTTTTATTTCATTGATTTTTGACTTTTGTCTTTATTATTCCCTTTTTTTAATTATTATTATTAAATTGGGTTAAGTTTTACTCTTCTTTTTCTAGTTTCTTGAGGTGGCATCTCAAATTATTGATACTTTTCTTCTTTTCTGAGATAAGCACTTAGTACTATCAATTTCTGTCTGGGAACTCCTTTAGCAGCTACCTACAGATTTTGATATGTTGTATTTTCATATTCATTCTGTTCAAAATATGTTCTAATATCCCTTGAGACTTTGTCTTTGACCCATGAATTATTTAGAAGTGTGTTGCTTAATTTCCAAGGAATTGGAAATTTTCTATTACACTCATTGTTTTCAAGTCTAATTCTATTATGATCAGGGAACATATTTTTTATTATTTCAATTCTTTAAATTTGTTAAAACTTTGTTTTATGGCCCTGGCTATGGTCTCTCTTGATGAAGGTTCAACATGTGCTTAAAGAGAATGTGCATTCTGCTGTTGTTAGATGAAGTATTCTATAAATGATAATTAGATCTAGTTGTTTGATGAAATTGTTCAGTTTTCTATACTAAATCCTTGCTGTTTTTTCTATCCATTTATTCTATTAAGTGCTGAAAGAGAAATGTTTCAAATTATAATTGTGGTTTTATCTATTTCTTCTTTCAGTTCTGTTAGTTTTTGCTTCATGAATTTTAAAGCACTGTTATCTGGTGCATACACATTTACACTTGTTGTGTCCCCTTGGTGAAATAACTCTTCTATCATAATGTATTTTCCCTTTTTGTCTTTGGTAATTTTCTTTGCTCTGAACTCAACTTTGTCTGATTTTATAGCCACTCCAGCTTTCTTTCATTAGTGATCTATATTTTTCCATCTTTTACTTTTAAACCACCTATTTCAGTATATTTGAAGTGAGTTTCTTGTAGATAGTACAAAATTAAGTTGTCTGTAATCCATTCTGAAATCTGCCTTTTAATTGGTATGTTTAGTCTGTTTGGATTTAATGTAATTACTGATATTTTTAAATTTAGGTCTACCAATTTATTGTTTTCTGTTTGTCCCTCTATTTTTAGTTTCTTTGTTTTCCCTTTTCTTGCTTCTTTTGGATTATTTGACTGCTTTCAATTAGTATTCAGCAGTTTGATAATGATACCTGGGCATGGATTTCTTTGGGTTTATCCTGTTGAGGGTTTCCTGGACTTCTTAAATTCATAGGTTTATATCTTTTTCCAAATTTGGGAAATAAATATATTTTCTGCATCATGCTCTTTCTCCTTTCTTTCTAGGACTACTATGACAAGATTGTTAGACTTTTTAGTATTTTCTCATAGACACCTGAGGCTCTATTCTCTTTTATTTCAATTGCTTTCTCTGTATTTTTCATAATTGACCATGTCTATTAAAATATTGTGAACTGACTCCTCTGTTATCTCCATTCTGTTGAGCCCATCGAGTGAGATTCTTATTTTGGTTATAGTATTTTTACAGTCCTAAAATTTCCTTCTGGCTCTTCCCTATATCTTCTATTTCTTTTCTGAAACTTTCTATTTTTTATTAATTTCATACACGTTGGAACATTTTTATAATAGCTGCTTTAAATTGCGTCATCTCAGCATTGGCATCTATTGATTGTCTTTTCCCATGCAAGTTGAATTTTCATGATTCTTTGCATGTTCTGAGTAATTTCGAATTGTACCCTGGGCTTTTTAATGATGGTGGTACAAAACTCTAGATCTTGTTTAAATCCCATGGAGAATGTTGATAATTTTGTTTTAGCAGTGAATCAACTTTGTTGAGTTCAGGACACAAATTCCAACCAGCCTTCTAAGAATAATAATTTCAACATCAATTCTGTTTTCAAGGCCTTTAGATCTGTCCTGAGTGTAAACCACTCAGTTGCCAGTCTAGGACCTGGGTGGTGTCTATTTTGTAGTCCCATTATCAAAGTCTATGATACGTTGTTTAGGGTTAGGTCTATGCTTGTGCATCTCAGGGGGAGCCCAAGAAGTTCAGAAACAACTTCATAAGGTTGTCTCCCCTAGCTCTTCCTCTCGCTGGTACTTTCCAGTTCCCAGGAGCTCAACTTTCTGGTCCTCTGGCTAGAAAACTGGGGCTTTATGTAGCCCACTCTGCCACATATTTCCCACAACTTCATCTGCATCCAGAGCCAAGTGGTGGGAAGACAGAGAAAAAAAAAAGCATTGGGGATTTTCTCCCACACTTTCAGGACCATGGTTCCTCTAAACTGGGGTAAGATTCTCCTGCCTTAGAGTCCCAGGCTCCTACAGGCTTTTGTGCCAACACTACCATGTGATTGCTTGGGGGCTGGGCATGAGAGAATGGGATAAAAGGGGGAAAAAAACCAGAAGATTTTTCAACATCCTTCGAGAATTGGGAGACCACAGGACTTCTTCTGGGGCTCTCTCTGTCAGTGTAAATGTCTATTTCTGGGTGTGGGGCTGTACTGAATCCAAGCTGAGTGGTTTAGAGGAGGGAAAAAAGTAACAGCACCAATTAGTCCTCAAATAGGAGATCTGTGCATTCTGTCCAGGTTTAATAGCCTGGACACTGGGAGATGAGGTGAACCATGCTTACTTCATCTGCTGGAACCAGAATCTCATGGGTTTTATTTTATGCATTTAAAAACATGATTCTGAGATAAGACCTATGAGTATCATCAGCTTCCAAAAGGGCTCATGGGAAAGAAAGAACCCTTGGTCTAAAAGGAGGGGCAAACATATCAATAATCACTTACAAATCAGCGTTACACATGCTCAGGAGATGCAGTTAGAATCTTCAGAAGCCCTTGAAGAGCACTAGGCTAGTTTGGGGCCAAGAAAGGCTTTCCAGTGTGCAGAGAAGGAAAAGTGTTCCTTCACAAGCCAGAAAAGAACCAAAAAATGGTAAGTATGGGTCATAACAAGTAGCACAGAATGGCCAGGACATGAATTTCCATAGGCTCTTGAGATCATAACACACACATAGAAGAGAATCACATTGTTTTATTAAATAGTATTGGTAAACCATTAAATTCAATGAAATTCTAAGTCTACTGGACATTGTCATCTTGGTGATAACCATCTCAGAATCCAACTCCAGACCTCCATCTCTGTTCTATACGTAGACTCTGTTACGTAGCCATTTAACATCTGAATAAGGAATCCATTCATTTTGTGTGCCTGGCAACAAACTCTGTTGGGGATACATATACTATTGGATAGCTATTTTAAAATGCTGTTTCAAAGATTAAAAATTCAATAAGGAGACAGAAAGCAAAATATGAGAATAAAGAATGCAAGAATGCAAAAAGAATAAAATAGCCAAAGGAAAAAATAAAATTCCCTCTTTTCATTATTATAACCTAGAAAACAATAGCAAATAACTGATACCATCAGAATAATGCATTTTTCTGTGCTTTTGAAAAATTCAAATTTTTCAGAGCTTGGGGCAGAGCATGGAAAAAATATGACAAAACAGAAAATGTGTTAATAATTTTTTAAATGAATTAAATTCCCAAGAAAAGTAAATCCATCATGCAATACTACAGATTCAAATCCCCATAGACAAACACACAAAAGCCTATCATGAGAAATCTAATGGCTTTGCTTCAGAGACTGTGGGCTGAATCTGACCCCAGGCATGGAACTCGTTTGCTCTCCATGCGATAGGAGGTCATTTAGGAAAAAGACCATGTATTCCAACCAAAAGAGTTAGAGCTGTTTATAAAATATATGATTGACTAAGGATGAAATAAACAAGAGATAGTTCATTTAATTTATATTGAGAAAGCAATTTTGTTCCATCCTATGCAACACAATTTGCTTTAAAGTCAAAATGGAGAAGAATAAATTGGGGAAGCTTCACTCAGCCACTCAACAAGTCTTCCTTGAGCGTCAATTATGCGCCAAGCCTGCAAAGGGGGGCAAAGATGAACAGAGCTTATTGGCTTGTGAAAAAGCAGATCCAGGGACAAATAATACTACCCAGAACACATGGCAGGAAGATGAGCAAGTGTGCAGGAACATTAGCAGAGCAGAGAGGGAGAAGAGTGACTCCAGGAAGTAACCAAGAGGGGCAGGGACAAACCCAACTTCAAAGACCATCAACACTACTCCTGCCTCTAGAAACTGGATTCATCCTGGGATCCATCAGATTGAAAGGCCTTCCGGAGTCAGCCTCAGAGTCTGAAGCTGCCCCTTTCTCAAAGTAGTCTCTCATCAAGGTGTTTCGGATCTTGTTACCTTCTAAGTGTTCACCACCCCCAAACAATTAGCACAAAAAGTGCTGAGTGCTAACAGTTTATATTCATCATTCAGCCTTGGTCTTTTGCACGATGGCATCGATAAACAAGCTGAATGTCAAGGGTAATTTGTATTGTCATAAATCTTTGCAGGGATACTGCAAGATGGGTCACCTGATCATCATAACATCACTGTATAATCAGAGTTCAGATGTAAATGGAAGATTTTGCTTACTATTATTATCCTTTGATTTGCCCAGGCCTAAATAAAAAGAAGAAAAGAAAAGGGAAAACAAAGTCTTCAGGGAACAATTAAAGAAAACTGGAAAAGTTCTCCACTTGAAATGAACAGAGTCTGCCACCAAAACAGAGGCTTATTTTGATATCCAGAGACACATTGTACATTAAAATCCTTACCATTTTGTGGAGGTAAAATTTATCTCCATTCAATGGATCAAATATTTATAGAATGTCTGTGTTGCCATTACAAGAAGGATACATTGAAGTTCTGAGCTCAGACTCTGGAATCAAGCCACTGGGTTTACATCCAAGACCCATCAGCTGTTTGATCTTGGACCATGATGGAGCCAATTGCCTGAACAGGCTAATCATAGGGTTTTCTTGTTCAGTTTCAGTTATTTTTTTCCCTAAGCCCAGTGGATCATCTTGCCCCCCACCCTTTGAAGACTGCAGATGGAAGATACCTGTCTACATCTTGATGGGCTCTTCCTTGCTGGCTGTGACTGGATGTTAGTTAGAGTTCTACTGATTAACCCAGCTGGTCCTGTGGGTTATATATTATCTTTCTGAGGCAGCCAATATCTGCTCCTCCCTCTACCCTACCCCACTCCATCCTCCCAGCAACGATGCCCTCTCTTTGAAGTCAAGAGATGCCTGGAGTTTTTCTAAGATTGGGATAGAGAGAAGCCCTAAGGAACATTACCCTAGTGCCAGGCTGCCCTCTGTTATGTCTTGAACATGGTGCCTATCAGCACAAACTTCCCCCATCCTCAAGAGCCCAAAGTTTACCCTGACCCAAATCTGAAGTTCAGAGCAGAGTTCTCAAACTTAAATGTGAACACAAATCACCCAAGGATCCTGCTTAAAGGCAGACTTCAATTCACTAGGTCTGGGGTGGGGCCTGAGGTTCTGCATTTCTAGCAAGCTCCCAGGTGATGCTGCTACTGGTCCAGACAGCATTTTAAAGAGGGTTTAGAGCTCATCATGCCCACACTGGCATTTTCTGCAGTCAGATGGCTGAGAGGTTCAGCAATGCTCCCCATGTACCCACTAGGTACACATCGAGCCTATGGAATGTATCTACTGCCTCCTTGCTCTGGGAGTCTATGACCACAGACAATCTGGGTTCCCCATAGGACCCAGAAGTCAATATGTAAAAGATTCCTTTAAAATATTCCAGCATCAATTACAAGTACTTCCATTGTAGCCTAAGTTACTTATCATCCAACATTTTCTTCTGAGTCTTAAACTAATTTTGACTATTTTCTGTATTAATCCACTTTGGTTTTTTTTCACCTCAGTTTTTTAACTGTTTTCTCCCTTGTTTAATTGTTTTCTCCCTCAAATGTCCCATGTTGCATAGACATATAGTAAGTGGTCAAACATGTTAGCTAACAATAGCAGTGAGTCAAAAGGTGGCAGAGGTGGTGTTTGCTTTAAATCACTGGTCCCCAGGTCCCACCAGATATGAAAATAACCTGGAATCATTAATAAATATTTATTTATTTATTTATTTACTTATTGTTATGTCCCAGTCCCATTCACAGAGATTATGATTTAATTGTTCTGGGCATTGTTATATTTTTCAAACTCTAAAGTTGATTCTAATTTAACAGCCAGAGTTAAAAGTACTTTCTGCCCTAAACTACACTTTCCTACAACCAAAAGGCAAAGGAGTTAAGAAGTAGAGCAAACTCATTTTTCTAATTCAAACCCACCTGCCTGCTATTTGCATGGAGAAGGGTTGCACCAAGTGTCTGGTTTAGAAGTGATCTGGGAAAGGCTGCTCCCCTAGGAGGGGCCAGCCATACCTGCATGGGAGAATTATCCCTTCACATTCAGAGAGAGAAGCTGCAGTCTGACTAAGCACTTAAGAGCCTCTGAGCCCACTTTCCCAGACCTTAGATGTCAGGTCCCTAAACTAGTACCCAGCTAGGTAGACAAAACCGAGTCGGCTCCAAGGAAATCTGGGCTAAGAGCCAGCTCAAAATGGTACCTTAATAAAAGTTTGTTGGATTGAATTCAACCAAATTAAAATGCCCCTAAATGGATGGAAACCAAATGGATTGAAATTGCCCCTAAATGGATTGAAACCCCTGTTTTCAATGACTCTCTACTAATTTCCATTATTATCCCCACCCCAGCTGCTCACAAAACATTTGAAAAAGAAATCCCACACAATAAAGTAATTCTCCAACTTACCTGTATCAGAATCACCTGGAGATCTTTTAAAGCATTTTAGTGGGTCCCAGGCCCAGAATCTCTAATGACTGAATCTAGAGTGGGGCCCAAAATGTGTGTTTCAAACAAATTCCCAGGTGAGGCTGATGCTTTTGTTCCAGGGATCTCACTTTGAGAACTGTGGTCCTATATTAGCAGAAGCTTAATGATAATTTTCAAAAAGAACTAGGGAGAAGGCAATGAGTAACCAAAGAAAAATTACGCATGGAGATGATGTAATTGAGGGGAAAAAACATAATTGTCAGGGAGACCTGGTCAAGTCCAGCATGGTATGTGTTAGCTAAGTGACCTTGGTCCCTCACTGACCATCCCTGAACCTTAGTTTTCTCACCTATGAAACAAAGAGGTGAGAAGATGGTGGCCTGAGTATATTACTGGTAGCCCAATTTTCTTGGGGGCAGTAAGACCCACACTTGAAGGTGACAAATGGGAAAAGAAATACTGCAGTGCATGTAAGGAGCTTAGTGCTTGCAGATGGATGCCCAGGACTGAAAATTAGAAAAGATTGCTGTTGCAGAAGTAGAATGAATGTTTGAAACCGAAGAGAATTTTTTGAAGTAATAAGAATTCTAAAGAAGATATGAGGAGATATTTCAAAGAACCATCACATAATTAAAATAAGTTGGGTTTCATATTTTAAAATTCAATTGATGAAAAGAACAAGAGAATGGATATTGCTGAGACCAATTTACTGATCTGAATGATCAAAGAGGGAAGCTATCTCAGAATATGTAGCAAAAATTCAAAGAAATGAAACTATAAGTGCGAGGAATACAGATCCAAGGATATTGGATAGTAAGAGATAATATCTATCAAACATTGAGTATTCTGAGTTCCAGAAAAAGATGGGGAAAAAATATACGGACAAGCAAAACCGTAAAAACAAATAGAAGAAAACTCCCCTGAACTGAATAAAGACTAATTTTTGGACCACAAAGTAAACTTTTACAAACTATAGTGGGTTGAATTGTGTCCCCCAAAAAGATCTATTGAAATACTGACTCCCAGGACATCAAAATGTGAATTTCTTGGAAATGGGGCTGTTGTAGATGTAATTAGTGAAGTGAAGGTCAAATTGCAGTAAAGAGACCTTTGAGCCAATATGACTTGTGTCCTTATAAGAAGAGGACAAGAGACATAGGGGAAGAGGCCATGTGAAGGAAGAAGCAAAGACTAGATTGGTGCACATCCAGGACATGGAACACCAAAGACTGCCAGCCGGCACCAGAAGCTAAAAAAAGGCAAGGAAGCCTTTCTTCCCTAGAGGGTTTGGAGAAAGCATGGCCCTGTAGACACCTTGATTTCAGATGCCTGGTATCCAGAACTGTGGGAGAAGAAGTTTCTGTTACTTTAAGCCATCCAGTTTGTGGTAGTTTATTACAGCATCCACAGGAAACTAAGACAAGTACCCAGCAAGACCATTCATATTTTGAAAACAAAAAAAAGAGACTCACCCCTGGACAGAAACTGGTGATATTCCCAAGCTACAGCTGCAAGAGAATAAGAACTAATTATTTATAAAGGAAAGAGAACTCAAATGGCACCAGAACTCCAAGTTTGCAGGAGTTTTGAGAGATAAGTCCGTGATCTAAATTCCTTTGTTTAGCCAATACGTTTCATATGGGAGGGCAGGGAAGACTACTTTGTGACTTGCCAGGACTTAAGTTTAATAACTCACATTCCGTTTTTGAGAAAATGACTCAGGGCAGGCCGCGGTGGCTCAGTGACAGAGTTCTCGCCTGCCATGCCGGAGACCCGGTTTCAATTCCCAGTGCCTGCCCATGTTTAAAAAAAAGAAAAAAATTAACAGAGAGAAAAATGACTCAGCAGTACTCTGGCTGAAGGAAAAGCAAATGAGAGACAAGAAACACAGGTGAACTTCCAATTGCTACTGAGGATGAGGACAGGGTGAGAAGGAAGAATTAAAAAACAATTTCTTGACCAGGAAGTAAGGAAAGAAAAACAAGAGGAGGCAAGAAAAACTTTAATGAATAGTGAATAAGAGATTAAAAAAATAAGATGTCAGTCATTTCAATAAATATGAAACATTAAATTCCTCTATTAAATAACAGATATTCAGGGATAGTTTTAAAGCAATACTTGTGATATGCTGTTTATGAGAAACATAAAAAAAATTACAAAGAAAGCTTAAAAAGAAAGGGATGGAAAAAATATCAAGCTATAGCAAACAAAATGAAAGAATGGAAAGTAAGAGCTTTAACTACAAAAAGGAATATTTTATAATGATAAAAGGAACTCTCCAAAGAGAAAATAAGTCATGAACAATTACATAATCCTTAACAACATAGTTTCTAAATATATGGGGCACAACCTTAAAAAAAAAAAAACAGAAAGAAACTAATGAATCCACAATTCTTGAAGGGTACATTAACAAAGCTCTCTTTGAAACTGGCAGATCAAGTTGTCAAACAAGAAGTGAGGATCTGGAGAAACTGAATAACAAATAACATGCTGAATCTCATAGATCTCTGTAGAACTTTAGACTAAATGGAGGAAACAAAGTCTCTTAAGCACTCATAAAGGACCTTCACAAAAATCAACTGTGATTAAGCCACAAAGAAAATAGAAAAATGTAGATGTTCTGGGCGGTGCAGAATAATGAAATGATGTTACAATGATGTCCTGCTCCAAACAAAAGAAAATATGTAATAAAATACAATGAAGGAAAGTTGTTACCTAACTAAGCTAAAAACCAAACAGGGGCAACCCACAAACACAGGGGTAACACAAAGTAGTGAACAATAGCTAAAGTCTGAAAAACAGTCCACAGAGGCTGAGCAGAGCCAAATCTAGCCTGGACATCTGAGCTGGAATCCTTGGATCCGTCCAGGAAGCACAGCCAGTCCACCAGCCATGCAAGGCTGGGAGTTGGAGTGGAGCTGCGGACATCAAACCAGGAGTCACCAAGGGCTTTCTCGCTCTGGAAACTGAGACCGGACTCGACAACTTGCCCAGGCAGCTGGCCTCATATCCAGCCTGAGCCCCAGATGGGAAGAGTTACCCATGAGTAATTGGAACGAATGAATGAATATATTTCATGAGTAGCTGAAGTGAACAAACAGATGAATATATTTCATGAGTAGTTGGAATGAATGAATGACTATATTCCAAACTTGGAGGAACCCCAAAGATTCCATGGATGAGAAACAGACCCAAACAAAATTACAACGAAAGCTTTGAAAAGAAAGGGATGGAAAAATATATCAGGCAATAGTAAATAAGAACTTAACAGTTGTCCCCACGTTCAGTATTGGGTTGCAAGTACAAAGTCACTTTTGCTCAAATCTTTTAGCACAGTCCCGCACGTATCTGAAAGCACAGCCTTTTCACCTCAGAGGGAAAGCACGTGTCCCTCTGCAAAACTGAGGGAAATGACTTGCTTTGGAAAATATCACCACAACCCCAGCTATGGGGCGGGCATCACAAATTTCAGAAACTGTAAGAGGCCGACTAGAGAATAGTGAAAAAGGCCAGGCTTTGGAGACAGAAGAGTTGGAGAACTTGTTTTCTTTTTAAGTATGACATGTTTTTAACCTCAGTTTCTTCATCTGAAAATGAGGGTGATAATAACCATTTTTGTAGGTTATCCATGAGAATCAAAAACAATATATGGAATAGAAGCTGTAATAAACAGATGAGTATTATTATTATTAAAAGATGTTTAGGTATAAGTAGATCCCTCGATTTGATGTTAAAAACTTGCTCTGATGAGACATAATATTAAGCGATCAATGCAACTTGTGCAAGAGTGGATATAGTACTGATTACCACTTATATGAAAAAAAACATAATACATCTTCACAAATGTTTACAAACATTTACAAACGATCTCTCATAGAATGCTCAAGAGACCAAGAGTGTTTGCCTTATTAAGTTATTAGTTGGCCAAAAGGCAGAGGAGAGAGACAAACTTATTTTTCCCTTTTGTACCATTAGAATTTTGTTCATGTGCATATTTAGTGATTCCAAAAATTAAAATATTACATATTTTTTAAAAAGTAAGACAACTTGTTCCAATGGTTTATTATTTTTGGTTTAGACATCTTGCTAGAACTCCTGACAAGATTTGTAATTTATAAACAAAAATCCAGTGCTTTGGAATAAAAAATATGATCAGCAGGTGCGCCTGCTGGGATGAGGGCCATGTTAGCACAATGAGCTTTTTAGGACTTAAAAAAAAATAGCAGTTTTATTGAGATATATTGCACACACCATACAATTCCCCCATGTAAAGTGTACAATTTGATGGCTTTTTATATATTCACAGTTGTGCAAACATCATCACAATCAACATTTTTAGAACATTTCATCTCCCAAAAAGAAATCCTGTACCTATTGGTAGTCACTCCCCATTCTCTCCTCCCCCTATTCCCTGGCAACCACCAATCGAAG
>PVIY010010424.1:36087-68894 GCA_004026745.1 Myrmecophaga tridactyla
AAAGCAGGAAGAGAGCCTGCCTCTTCTGAATCCTCCTAAAAAGGCTTCCAGTGATTAGATTGAGCATCACTCATTGCAGAAGACACTCCCCTTGGCTGATTACAAATGGAATCAGCTGTGGATGCAGCTGACGTGATCATGATCTAATTCTATGAAATGTCCTCACTGCAACAGACAGGCCAGCACTTGCCCAACCAGACAAACAGGTACCACCACTTGGCCAAGTTGACACATGAAGCTGACCTTGACACCTACTCTGGGCATTTCATGCAAATGCAATCATATAATATTTGGTCCTTCGTGACAGACTTCTTTCAGTTAACAATGTTTTCAAGCTTCATCCACATCATAGCTTGTTTATTCCCATTTATAGATGAATAGCATTCAGTTGTAGGTAGAGCCCACATCTGGTTTATCCATCTATCTTTTGATGGACACTGGGTGGTTTCTACTTTTTGGCTATTACGAATAATGCTGCTATGACATTTGTGTACAAGTTTTTGTATAGGCATCTGTTTCCATTTCTTATAGGTAAACACCTAAGAGGAGAATTATTGGGTCCTATGGTTATCCTTTTGAGGAATTGCCAGAGTATTTTCCAAAGCAGCTTTATCATTTAACACTCTCACCAGCAGTGTTTGGGGGATTCGATATCTGCCACATGTTTAAGATGCTTTTAAAAGCAACTGGGGTGGGGGCTGGGGGTGTGTGCTAGAGTGGTTCAGTGGTAGAATTCTCACCTGCCATGCAAAAGACCCAGGTTTGATTCCCAGCCCATGCACCTCCCCCAAAAAACAAACAAACGAGCAAAAATTCAACAAATGGTGCTGCAATAACGGAAAAGTCACATGGAAAAGAATGAAATGTAACTCCACCATACAGCATACAAAAGAAAAAGGTGCCTGGTGAGCAATATGAATTACAGAAAAATAGTTATTTAGCATCCCCACCATTTTCACTTTTTAGGGGAACATCAAATTACTAAAGGTCTCCTTTCATTGGGAAAGATCCCTTTTATTTGTACAGATTGAACTGGAAGCAGAAAGGTTTGATCAAAGCCCTGCTCCTGAGTCATGATGATTTCAGGTGAGACATGCTACTTCCCCTGGGATTCCATTTCATCTCTTAAAAATTGAAGTTAGAAGCCTCAGCATTTTATTACAGTTCTTACTTAATCCAACACAGTAGAAAATATATATAAAAAGTGTGGACTCAAACCTAAGAGTTTAGAACAGATAACAAAACTTCATGTGAAATATAACCAGATCTTTCTGCAAGCCTGCTTGAGCAATTAGGTGATTCCTGGTTTTCAAAGAGTGGGTTTTCCTTGTCCTTTTTTCTGGGCCTAAGGAAATAAAAACCCAGGTGATGGTTAAATGACTGTAACTAAAATACCTGAGTTAAGCAATGTTTCCAACTGGTTTGGATGAAAGACAGAAGAGAGCAAATTGAACAGCATGCTCAAACTTCACAGATCACTCTCTGTGCCATGCTGCAGACTTGGAGAGAATCTTCTACAGTGGAAGAAATGGACTTTGAGTGTGATACGTGGGGTTGGCTGTATTTTGATTCTTGTGCCCACTTAAAATGCTGTATTGAAAAGGTTCACATGGAGAGCTTTTTTGAGTGCAAAATGTAATTCTGTTGGTTACAGGCAAAAATTCATTATGACACAGAATGACAAATAGGATGCTATTTCTTTTTTCTCCACAATAAACTACATGGATTAAAAACAAAACAGTGAAGTATTCTTTTATGTGTTGCTTCCCCTATGAAATTCCAAATGCAGTGTTAGAGAGTAATAAAATTAAGTATGCCATAATGCCATGATAAATAAATTTTATTACTCCATCTGAGGAAGCAAAAGGGGAGCTGGATATTGTGTGTCTCTTCCCTTTCAAAACCAAACTGTAATCAAAGGCAAACAGGCTTAAAAATACAACAGAGATAAAAGCTGGAATTTGCAGCTGTTTTGGAAGATGCTCAGAGCAAAATAGCCTACACACAAAAAGTACGCAGAAACTTGGGACTTCGTTTTATTCAGGGGACATCTATGAAAAGCTCAGCACCTTGCATAGGATCCTTGAGGGGACTCGAAGTACCCCAGAGTTGGGACCAGCCATGTATTGTGCAGCTGTGATTCGGACTGGGGCCAGACTAGCAGCCCCCAGCGTGGGGATGGAGAGTGGATGGAGATCAATAACCTAAAAATCTCCAGTCAAGAGTAAAGAACAGCCCGGCAGATCCAAAGGCCTTGGGCACCAGTGTTGCTTTCTACAGCTTGAGAAGGTAGCTCAGTGCCTCCTCGACTTTCCCCACCTGCAGAGCCTTGTGAAACAGAGGTGGATGTTTTTCTGAGAAAGACCTGGAATGAGATGTCAACACCATGCATGTAAATAGCAGAGGCTTACCTGTGTCCCTCTGCCTTGGGACCAGGTAGGCAGCCACCTTGCTCAGACATTGAGCCCCATCTGAATAATTTCAAGATGGTCTGGCCTCCCCCAGTTGCTTACTTCCTCCATTCGTGCCTCTCATCCCCGGCATGGTTGGGTTGGTTGCAATGGTGGCCTTTCTGGAGGCTAGTTCTTCCCTGGACCCCCACACCCCTCAGCTCTGAAGCATCTCCACCAGAACATCCTCACAGGTGGTTCCTCCAGCTCCCCAGTCACCCTCGGCTGTAACTCTTCCACTCCAATCAGGCCATTTCAGCCATCTTTGCCCAACAGCATGCCAGGGCCTTATCTTGCCCAGAATTCCTCCACCCCTGAAATCTTACCGCACAATTTGACATTTGCATTCATCAGTATTTTTGTTTCAGAAACCTATCCATTACCAGTCAGAGTTCTCTCCTTTCTATCTGCAATGGGTTTCACCCTCTCCTTCTCCTGCCAATCTTGCTCCCAGCTAGCTGTTGAGGATGGCAAAACTCCAGGGACCTCTTGTTCAGTAGGCAGTTGGCTAGTATGGATTACATGAGATCTGGCACATCCTTTTCCTTTAACAAATGACCATACAGTTATCTCATACAGTTGAAAATCAGTGTCATGTTCTTAAAGCTATTGCTCTTATTTGACCTCTCCTTCCTGTCAAAGTATTACTTTTCAAAAAGTTAAACACAACTCACTGAAATATGAAATGAACATATGCCAAAAGTGTGTTTTACTTATTGTATTCATTTTGTAGGGCTGCCATAACAAATCACCACACACTGGGTGGTTTAAAGCGACATGAATTTATTCTCTCACAGTTCTGAAGGTTAGAAGCCCAAAATGAAGGTGCCATCACGATCCCTAAAGAGAGAAAATTCTCAACCAATTGTCTCAAAATCTCCAAATTTTTTCTTTCCTGAATCTAAGAAAAAGAAAAGAAAAAAAGGGAGGAAGGAAGGGAAGAAAGAAGGAAAAGAGAAAAGAAAAACTATAAGTGCATCCTTCACATTCTACCAGAGTCTTGATGACCAGAGAATGATCACCATAGTGTGGTAGAAGTTCAGGCAGCATGACTCAGCAGTGGGAATGAGATGTTGGCCCCCCTCCAATCGCACAGATGGCCACTAGCTCTCCCAAGATCGGTCCTGGCCAACAATATAGACACTTTGAGTTCCAGCACAGGTCATGCAGTGAGCTCACATCTTCATTAGGTAAGCTTACATCTTCATCAAGACATCACAGGATTGGAAAGTCAAGAAACCTGCTGGTCAGCCTACCTCAGGAACAGTGTTTCTTACATTTTCTAAGACAGATGTTGCTTCCTATGTTTAGGAATGCGAGTTGGTTTCCCTCCACACTCGTGTAAACCTAATGATGTTTCTGTGCTCAAAATTATGCAAAGAGCCTGACATTGACTATTATATTGATATTTTACTGACCCATCTGGATTTTTAACTGTCCTGGTAAAGCTGTTTCTCCTTTTTGGTGCCAATCTTTTATTTTCATATTGTGTATTTGTCTGAAGTATCATTAGGCATAGTTTAACTTTCATTTATCCCCACTGATATGTCAAATATTTTCTAATGTCATTATATATTGGATGTTGATGGCGGCATAGTAAATCCATTCATGATTTATTTCAGTAATTTCCTACTGTAGAACATTGAGGTGGTTTCCAATTTTGTTATCTTTTTAAAGGACAATTTGATGAACTTCCTTGTACCTTAACTTAGCATATCATCATAACTGAGGTAAATTCCACAAATGGAATGGCTGGGTCAGAGTGTATGCATTTTTATGGCTTTTGCTATTTGCTGCAATTCACCCTCAGCAGTTTGTGATTTTATGTCTATAGGTATGTTGTTGTACTTTTCCTTAACCATTTTCATCCCATTTTTTACCAATCCTTTCACCACCTGACATGTATGAAGGCAGAACTGCCAGAGCTGGCTCTCTTAGAATGAAAGTTTTCATGGACAGGACACTTCATCTTTAGATTTACCATTTTCCTTTGGAAAATTCCTCTCCATCCATCTGACTGCTATGTGCCAGGCCCAGGAAAGCATCAGTGAATTAGACAGATAAAATTCATGTGTCGATGGAGCTTACATTCCAGGTGGGGAGATAGACAATACAAATAAAGTAAATGAAGCATAGAATATGTCAGATGGCAAAATAAGTGCAGTGGTGAACAATGCAGTGGGGTGAGAGAGGTGGGGCCAGCGGGGGCAGGGCTGCATTTCAGGGCAGATGGTCTGGAAAGGCCCCACTGACCAAGCCCTGAAAGAGAGGCAATACCCAGTGCCTGTTAAGCTCCTGCTCTTTGGAGCAGACTCTAGATTTGATCTGTCCACTAGCTGTGTGAGCCTTGAGCAAGTCGCTTCACTCACCTGCTCCTCAGCTTCCTCTACTGTAAAATAAGAGATGTTTGTATTCATGGCATGGGGATGTTAAAAGGATTAAATGAAGTACATTAATGTTTATAAAGTCCTTGAAACCGGGCCTGGCACTTTAAAAATGCTATATGCGTGTTTGTGAAATAAAAGGAGGTGAGGTATTCAGGTAAAGGACACCTCCAGTGCAAAGGGCATAAGGTAGAAGCATGCCTGGGGAGCTGGTAAAGTTAAATCAGAGTGGGGAGTGGTAGGGTAGAAGGTAAGATGGGAGGACCCCGCAGCCAGACCCAGCCTGATTTTTATAGGCCAGAGGCCCTTGGCCTTCACTCCAGGTAAAATAGGAGTATTCAGAGGGTTGGAGCAAAGGAGTGGCATACTCAAGCTGCTAGGTTGAGATCAGACCAGAAGGGAGTTAAAATATAAGCAGGAAGGCCCATGAAGAGGTATAGTGGGCTGAAGAGTGTCTTCCCCAAATTTATGTCCACCCAGAACCTCAGAATATGACCTTACATGGAAATAGGGTCTTTCCCAATGCAATTAGTTAAGGATCTTGAGAAGAAATCAACCCTGGACTTAGGGTGGGCCTTAAATCCAATACCTGGCGCCCTTATAAGAAGAAGACACAGAGAGACACAAACAGGGATGTGGGCCATGTGAAGACAGAGACAGAGATTGGAGTGATGCCGCCACAAGTCAAGGAACACCAAGAGCTGGAAGGGGTCAGGAGGTATTCCCCCCTAGACCCTATTAACACCTTCATTTTGGATTTCAGCCTCCACAACTGTGAGAATAAATTTCTGCTGTTTTAAGCCACCCATTTTTGTGATGCTTAATTGTAGCAGCCACAGGGAGCCGGTACAGGCAGCTCTCCTGTAGTCTAGGAGAGGGGTGCTGCAGGTGGGCCATGGTGGTGGCAGTGGAGGTGGTGAGAAGTGGGTGGTTTCAGAATGTACTTTGAAGATGAGATGAATAGGATTTGCTGGGGGATTGGCTGGGGGCTGTGAAGGAAAGTGCAGAGTCCAGGATGAGTCTGTGAATTTGGGCTTGAGCTGGTAAAAGGCAGGAAGACTAGGAAGAGTAGTGTGAGAGGGCAGCAGGGAATCGTTGTGGATGTGTCAAGCCGGAGATGCCTATTAGGCTCCGAGAGAAGATGTCAGGTAGGCCACTGGAGAGCGATCCGGGCTGGAGACAAAAGTCAGGGAGTTCGAGATATCTAAATGGTATATAGAGCCAGAAGGCTGGAGCCCTGATTACGCCAACATCAAGAGTCCAGGAAATGAGGAGGAACCAGCAAAGGAGACCACAAAGGAGCAGCCCTGAAAAGCAAAGTCTGTGATACCCTAGAAGCCAAGTGGAGAAGTCATTTTAAGGGCAAGGGAGTGAGCAATTGTGTTAAATGCCACTGATGGGGCTGTAAAAGAGCACTGGAAAGGAGCAACGGGGGTTAGAGGCCTTGGTAAGAGCCACGTGGGGATGAAAGCCTAAGGTAGGTGGGTTCAAGGGGTGGGGGTGGGGGACAGTGTGCACATCAATAAGAAAAATTGGGGGTTTCTGAGGAAAGTGACAATGTGAGACAGATCAGACCCAGGAAAAGATGGTAGGATCTGTAGGTCCCAGTGGGGTAGAGAAAAAGGACTATTGGAGCTGAAGTATATGAGACAGTGAGCAGGGAGGTAAACATGGGATACTTAAAGTTGCGATTTTGGAGGTTCTAGTTATTGGCAATGGCAAGATCTAAGGTCTTATCAGGGGGCATATATGCGATAAGTTATGTGGAAGCTCATTGGAGGACAGGAGGTTAGGTAACTGAAAAGCCAGTATTGGAAAGAATCATCTAAGTGGTTACCGAAAGCACCGGAAATCATGCAAGATTGTGTTGGGAAGAGTGACAGTGAGCAGGGAGCTGAAATCTGCACATGATAAGAGAATGTGGTCTGGGGTCCTCAGATGACTGATTGTGCCCACGAGTTTAGTCTGACCACATGAGGCTTAAGTTTAGGGGTTCTAGAAAGGCAGGAGGGGCGATAATTTGGATAGGGCAAAGAGGAGCAAAGAGGACACCTGCCTCTAGGCCTGGTGAGAAGGGGTCATGGGAGAGAAAGTAGCCACCATGGAGGGGGGATAGGGGAAGCAGGGTCTTCAGGGGTATTGGAGCAAGAAGAAGAAGGAAACGTTTAGACAAGAGACTGAGGAGACAGGATATTTTGTTGTTAGTTCCAGGCAGCACAAAGAACAAGTTTTAGGACTAGAGAGGGAGATGGGTTAGAAGACAAAAGATATAGAGCTGAATGGGGATTGGGTTGCAGTTAGTGAAGGATGATCTGAAAGTCCTGGGTTTCTCACTATGACTCTTGAAGACAGGAATGAAGGCCATCCTAAAGTTAGTGCCAAAGTTCTCAAGGCAGAATTTCTGGGATCCCCTCTTTACTCTTGCCAGTGGCAGGGTAAGCTAGGGGACTGTGGTTTTAGTCCAGCTTTTGAATTACACTTACACAGTAAGCATTGCCCTTCTGTTATCTTAGGTTAGAAAAATGACACAATCCAGGAGGGAAATCAGCACATAATATAAATAGGCAATTAACAGAGGAAAAAAACAGAGTGACCATTAACATAAAAATAAGCACAAACTTCTTAATAATAGAGAAAATTTAAGTTTTAAAAAATAGATACCTCATAGTACTCATGAGAACAGCAAAGTTTTTAAAAACCTTATATCATGTGTTGGGGAGATGTTTGAAAACAAGAACTCTTATCTTGCTGGTGGGTAAGTTGGTACAATGACTTCAGAGAGAAATTTGTCAATAACTAGTAAATATAAAAATGAAAACATTTAATGGCCATCGATTCAACTTCTAAGTATATAATCTAGTGAAACCCTCAAATGTCCCCAGGAGACATGTGCCAGTAAATTCATTGCTGTTTTGTTCGAAGCATTCTACAACTGGAAATGCCTGTCAATAGGCAAGTGAAAAAACTGTGCTATAGTCACACAGTGGCATACTATTCAACAGTAAAAATCAATGAACTACATATATAGATTCCCAAAAGATAATGTTGCATGAAAAAAGCACATTACTGAAGTCTATAGACCATGAATCCATTTAGTTAATTAAAACCCCACAAAGCCATATTATAAATTCTACTGCATATATATGTAGCAAAAGTATAAAACACAGAGGTAAATGATACACACTGACTTCAGAATGCTGGTGACCTCATTTGAAGGAGGGGATAGGATAAAGTAAAGGTCTTCAACTACTAATATTTCATTTCTTTAAAATAAAAGATCTAAAGGAAATATGGCAAACACAGTATCCATTCAATCTGAGTGTTGGATACCTCAAGTTTGTTATATTACCTTCTGTACTTTTATGCATGTTTCAATTTTTACAAAATAATTTTTCTGGTTTATCAATTCACATACAAATTTAGGAGAGAAAGCAGAGTAGGAATAGTGCTATAAGTGGGGACAATCATTGTAACTGCATCACCCTTCACCAGAATGGAGATTTAACTCCAAGACCATTTCATTTTGATTAGAAGGGATAAGGGAATATTTTACTTGACCTCATTAAATAACTAACTCAATATTATTATTTTTAGATTTGATAAAGCTATATGGAAAAGGAACTAGTTCCTTTCAAAATACTTGCCATCATTGCTAATCTTATACATTTGGTGTCTTTCAAAATTCCTTGTAGGTTTGCTTTATGAACAACTTTTGATGGTTGTGGTTTTTTTGGGGGGGTGGGGGGGCGGCGCATGGTCCAGGAATTGAACCCAGTTCTCCCGCATGAAAGGCAAGCATTCTTGATGGTTGTTTTAAAGGTAATTAATTTGTATTTGATTCAGAGAGTATTATGTAAATCCTGACGCTGTCCCAGAACCTTGGGTGGGGGGGAGCTGCTGTTTATCCCTTTCCATTGTTTTTATATCCACCAAGTCTGCCTCCTACTAAGACTAACGGAGGACATAGTCAAGGGTTTTCTCTTACAGTTTCGGCTCTTTCTGGTTACCTCACCACCCCCTTCTGCTGAGGTACTTAAGTATTCCTTTCAAAGAGAAACCTGCTGGCTCAGGTAGATGGCTTCCTAGCCAGACAGGAGGAGAGGAGAATGGAAGTTTGGGTGGATGAGAAGGAGAGGTAGGATGTCAGAAGACAAGCAAGACAACAAAATAGGAACAATGGTGGCAAGAGAGATCTTCATTACAGTTACAAATTGGAGAATTATAGAAAGATGTTAAGCCCTCAGCAGAAAAATAAAGGGCAAATCCCAGATTCAAAACCAGTGAACAGAAGTTGACACACCTGTCAAAGAGTAATACTGTCTTCCACAAAGAAGGACTTGCATTTTGGGATTCATTCAGACAAATGGTGCTATAACCACATCTCATCATTTAGCTCAAAATAGGCTTTAATGGAAACAATGGATCTCCCACTGCTTTGGAATGGAGGGGTCAATAGTCCACTTGGCATAATCCTTACTTTGGCATTGTCCACTGAACAATACAATCCTTGTCTCTTCTAGTCACAATGGAACGGTCTCTGGAAAAAGTGATGAAATCACATTTCCTTCCCCAGAGAAGCCACAGCTTTGTGCGGGTGTTATGGGGAAAAGGAATCAGATATAATAACCAGACACCAATTTCACCCCATTTCAGGCAACCAAAATGACTGCGTGCTTTGGCCAGGTGGTTCTGTCTCAGGACCCGCCTTTTGCGAATCTCCTCATTGGGGTGGGGAGTAGCTGGGAGTGAGCAGGCTTTTCTAGGTATTGCCGCTGTAACTGCAAAGATTAAGGGTTGTAACGGCAAAGATCTCTGGGGTCATGGTGCAGCTCTCCAAAACCCAGACTCCCTTGCCAGGGACTCTTGGTTACAACACTGTGTTTTCTTCCCGTGGACTAACAGAAAGCCTCTTGCCTGTATTTGGCTCTAAATCCATGTCCCTTGAAGCTTCATTTTCAGAAAGCAAAAGGAATGCTGGCAACCCAAACCCATCAAATTACTGTGCTGACCTCTAGGGCTCCTTCTGTTGTTTTCTTGTGATTAAGTACAGTGCCTATTCTGTTTAGGATTAGAATAATAGTCGGCCCCACGAACCTACTGGCAGGTTATGAAAACAACAGCTGTGCTCCTCAGATGAAAAGAAATAGGCAAGGCACAAGCCTCTGGAAGGGTTCTTTTAACCCTTTCCCATCTCCTTATCCTACCAATTTCCAACTCCCCGAATGATTCTGTGCACTATAAATACATCCATGGAGTAATGTGAGGAGAAAAAAGTTTTGTGGTAAACTGCAGAGTAGGGAGAAACTGGAAAAAAAGGACACCTGGTTTCCAGGGTTCGCTAAGTGTTTTCTTCTGTTGTTCTCAGAACTTTGCTCTGAAGACCTGAGATTACAAATACTCCCAAGGAGTCCTGGTTCTACTCTCTCCCCTCCCACAGGAGAGAGGCCCGAGCCCTCCCTGGTCTAAGGGCAGGACAGTCAAAACCTGGCTGAGGTTGTGGCTGCAGAAACTGGCAGTGCCCCTTCCATCAGTCTGGGGTGGCCCAAAGTGGTCTTCAGGACTGAGGGACGCGAAGGCCCAACCCCACCAACCCTCTTTGTGGCCTTGGAGCAGCTACTTCTTTTCTCTGAGCCTCAGGAGCCTCATCTGGAAATAGGTGCTAATGCTTGCCACGTGGAGTTGGTTGGATGTGTCTCCACGTCCCGGGGCAACCATTACAAAGAACCACAATGCAAAGCCTCCCAGTTCTGCAAAGTCAGGTGGCAGGGCCAAGCTCTCTCACAAATCTGTAGGTTAGAATCTCTCCCAGCTTCTGGTGGTGGCCAGGAGTCCTTGGCACTCTTTGGCTTTTGGCAGCTAACTCAACCTCTGCCATCATCTTCACTTGGCCATCTTCCCTATGTTTTCTCTTCCTATAAGAACACCAGTCACATTGATTAGGGTCCATTCTGATCCAGTTTGGCCTCATTTAAATGTAATTAATTCCATCTGCAAAGACCCTATTTCCAAATGAGGTCGCGTTCTGAGGGACTGGGAGTCAGGACTTCAGCATATCTTTCAGGGACACAATTCAGCCCCTAACAGAGGGTGGAGGGATAATATCCATCTCGAGTTTTTGCTGAAGGCACTGTGTTGTATCCCTCAAGCCTGTTAGGGTAGAAAATGACTCTTCGAGAACTCAATTGGAACTAGAAGCATGAAAGCACAGTTCAGGCTTCCAATTCTCCTCTAATTTCTTAAGCAAATATATCTTCTCAATCAAAATGAGTTTGGTCTTTTAGTAAAGACCAAAGGACTTTGTACTTTACAATTGAGACACTCGCTGAATGATTGCTTCCATGATTTGGAAATGTCACCAAGAAGCAGTTTCTGCAGCACAGCTGAGTGATGAACTTCTCTGACCCACAGCCTCCATCCCTTCTTCGCCTCCCTGGGCCCCCCTCACACACTGGCCCTCCTTCGAAACATACCCCCTGGCTTGTCACAGGTCTGAATTGTGGCCACTACCTTTGGACTCAGGCATGCAGCCTTGAAGAAGCATTACTGTCACAGGGGACCCGAGGGCCCTCTTTCAATACTTTAGCCTTGGTCAACTCGAGTTGGCAGTTTCCTCCCAGCAGGTTGCAGGGAGTTGGATTGCAAAAATAAAGGCCTTTCAGGAAACACTAGGAGAAGGGAGGAATAACTTTGTGCCCTGTGTAGAGAAAGCTGAAAATGAGGACAGAAGGCAGTTACATCATCAACCCTGACCACTGGATCACAAATGGCAGTGCAGCCTGGTGGTCATAACTCAGCTCACTTCTACATGCCTTCTCAAATGCTGATGAGAAGAAAGCACTTTTTGTCTAGAAGACCAAGTATGGTGTCCTAAAGTACAGCTGGGTCAAGCCAAGAACATCAGTAAGATAAAGCAAAGTACTTCTGGAAGATCAATCCTATCCAGAGTGGGCAAGAAATTTTCATGTCTACAAATCTAACAATGATGCCGTTTGTGAAGACGTGAGCCCAGTGGGAGCATCCTGTAGTTGCTACTTCCCCTACAGAACCAGCATCTTCTGCGTGGATTGCTTGTCTTTGGCAGATGCATATTCCATTGATTTTATTCCTCAGGGGTCTCCAGTCTCCCACTGGTGTCCCACTCCCTAGACCTCCACTATCCTCTTGCACAGGACCTCAAGGCCTCTGCATAGGCTGTCCTCAGCCAGCAACCCAAGATTGTCCCCACATACTTTCAGGTCTCTGCTTAAAGGTGATGTCCCTACTATATCGTCTTGTAGTGCTTGGCACTTTCCCTTCTCGGCTTTTTTGACATTTGGCACCATATTCACTCCAGCTGCCTTCCCAGCTAAACCATCTGCTCAAGAAAAGCAGGGACCATCTTTGCTCAGTGCTGGTCTTCAGCACTTTGCTCGTAATCAGTCTGTTGAAGGAGCAGTACAGATGTGCAAAATGGCACTTCTGACCACCACAGGCCTGGGCAGGCCCTGACAACAATTCCACAGCCTGGAAATCACCCGCACATATGCCCTCCAGAAACACCTGCCATTCTAATGAGTCAGAGGCTGCAATAGCCCTGCTATAAATCAGCAGCTTGTAGGGGATAATGCTTCATTTTGGAGTTTCCAAAAAGGGGAACTGGCATACACACAACTGTCCTACTTAGCCAGCCTCCTTCTGAACACTCTGAATGGTGTTGTGGGATTCTGAACACTGGCATGAACTCTATTGCCTGATGGAGTCAATCATTTTCCCAGGGACTGGCAAACGTAGGCAAAAACAAGTACCAGTACCATGCCATGGCCATGGAGATAAGGCTCCAAGTGGGAAGCTTACCCCATACACCCAGGTGCCTTCCTTATCTTGAAAGGGCAATCTTGCTGGTATGACTTGTAAAAGCCCAAATTGTGTTAGTATCCCCAGTTCAAGATCCTAGCTCTGACACTTGGTAGCTGTGGGGTCACAAACTTCTTTGAGCCAGATTCCTTGTCCAAAAAATAGGGATACAATTATCCCTCCAAGCTGGTGAGTGGACTAAATAAGGTAACCCAGCTCATGGCTTCTGGCGTGCATGTAATAAACTTTAAGGAAAATGGCCCTCAGCACTTAAGTGAAGGTATGCTGAGAGAAACCATTTGGTATAAGATGTGTTCTTGAGAGCTCCACAACTCTGAACTTTCAGATAATTCCTAAGGAAACAGTATTTTTTCCCCAGATCTCCACTTTATCCCCATCCTTTCCATTCTGCAGTTCTTAATGACTCTTAGTGAACTATTGGCTCTTCCATGAGATTGTACAGCTTTTTGCCTATGGACAAGTTGAAGCTGGTTATCTTGGCTCTTAGGAATAACCCTAATGTCAAAACTGAGCACCCAGGGCAGAGTGGCAGCATTCGAGGGAGGGTCCTGGTTGAGGAGCTAGGAGACTGGGCTGTTGAGACATCACTTGGACACCTCTTTCAGTCTTGCTATGACTCAAATGAGAGGCCAGATCTCAGTGCTCCTTCTTGCTTTAAGATGAGCTAGCTGATTGTATAAATTGATGTGACCAGATTCTTGGTAACTGCACTTTCCACTGAGGTTTTTTTGCTCTGAGGTTTGTCATCTAGGTTGGTGATGGACATCCTGGGCAGGGAACCCTTGGGGAAAGTGGCTTTTTCCTTTGGAAATGACAGTGGCACCAGGAAGTAGTCTATTGGAAAGGCCAGTCAACTTCTTCCAATCCACCAGTCATGAAGAGACAGGATAAGATACAAGTGGTTGTTCCAGGGAAAAGCCTTCTTATGCTTACCCCTCACAGAAGCCAACCAACTGCCAGCAACCCTGGACCCTCGGCTTCCTAGGCCTGGGTCAGGGGCCACACTTGAAATTTTTTAAAGACCCTTTAAAAAAAAAGGTATCCCTTACTGACTCTTAAGACTCCTGTATAAATTCAGGCCCACAGAATAAAACTGGAACTAACCGGGAATGAAATTTCCATTAGGGTTTCTAGATCAGTTTTCCAGTGGGTTGAAGGAAAAAGAGCTTCAGGCAAACTGGCACACACAGACTGTGTTCATCTATAACTCACCATGTTCTTCCATCAGCCTCACTGCAGTGATGCCAGGTGAAAGGCCAGGATGCTGATTGCTGTCTTCTTTTCCTTCCTTGGTTTTGCAGTAGGAGAGCAGACCCTATCTCTGTACTGAGTATTGCTTATTTCTTTATGTGGATTATATCATTTTTATTTGCTAGTCTTGGGAATCCCAATTATATTCATTCCAATCAAATGAAGGCTATTTGGTTTTTGACAGTCTCAAAAGTATAATAAACCCAACCTCTCTCCCAGCCAAAAAGATATACCAAAAAACTTCAAAACAAAACTTTAATTTCCAATACATATGCTAAGAAATTTTTAAGCATCAAATAAACAGAGAGAGAGAGAGACAGAGTATGTTGTCTTTTTGCAAGTCCCCCTAATCAAAAGCACAGCATGCCACAGGACAAGGGCACTAGAGACACCAGTTGCTTGGGCACCCCGGGCTCAAAAGCCATTGGTTTTGACTCGTCAGGGTAGGTAGGGGCTGAGGGGAAGAGGAGCCAAATCCAAATGTGATAACTTCCTCAAAGAGTCTGGCCCAGGGCTGAGGAACAGTGAAGGAAGCAGGAGCCAGTGGCAAAGGAATGACTAAAATCTGCTATGAGAGAAAAGGATTTTATGATTTGGTAAAATGCCCAGTGGACAATGAGCAGCCCCCACCACCCTTCTGGTTGCTGGGCTTTGGGTGGTGAGTGGGTGAGCCTCTCCCACACTCTGCTCTGCATCCTGAGTGTTTTATTGGGGCTGCCTGCCCTCAGGCAGTGCACCATGCTGGGGTAGGCAAAGACACAAGAACACTTCCCTGAGGTTTTTTAAATTAATTTATTACCCTGATCAAACGTTACTCAAAATAACACATTGACTTTAAACTTTTATTTTGGCAGTTATACAGTCTGAATGACTTGCAATCCAAGTCAGTTTTAATAAGTTTAGCACTACAAAATTACTGTTGTAAGGCAAAAAGTCCTCACTGACAAATTAAATTAATGAAAACAAAATCAAGAATGATGGCTGGTGCCAGAGACTGCAGAGCGTCTTAAAGCTAGCTGTTTCCCCATCTCTTACAGCAAAGGGGATCAAGGAGCTAAAAACATCTTAGAAGAATCAAATGGCACCTGCAATACACTCCCATATACAGGATGAGGTTATAAACTATTAATTAATGCATGGTGCTCAAAAGTGAGAGAAGTAAAAATAAGGTTAAAATCAGGTGAATCAATCTTCTTACTTCTTCTTTTTGTGATATAATTTTTCTTCTAGAGGGACTGGGACAATCCCTTCACACTCTTTTACTTCCTGGGTTAGTGGGTGTTTGATGATATTTGGTCTAATCACATCAATGTCTCGAGACAAGTACTCCATTACGCTTTCCACAGTCGTTGTTGGTGCATAAAAATCCACCAAGAAATACCTGCAATAAAATTTTAGCATTGTGAATTCACAACAATCCCATTCTTCTGGTCAATGTTTTCATTTTATTCTTCCCCAGATAAATAGCAACTCCACACAAACACAAACCCTTGTCAAAATCAAAACTACTAGCTGTCCAGCCTACAAAGAATTAGCAGGAAGCTCGGTCTCCCTCTTCCTATGGCCTTGCCCATTATACTTTTATGAAAGTATGAATCCAAACACACTTTTTGCAGCAAAGCACTGTGAAAAGAAAGTATGATAGAATTATGAGTACAAGAACTGAATTTTCTAACCCACTGACAAGGCTTAATTTTTTAAATCATTAGCTGGTGCTTTTTGTGAAAACATCTGAGTATTATGCAGTCTTCTTTTTTCCAAAGGATTTGATAAGTGACCTAATGCGCCTAGAAGACAATGTAAGCACCCTCAGCCGACCTCAACAGCAAGGAAAAAGATAAAGAGAGTATGGGACTCATCTAAGACTATCCTGTATATTCAAGAACGGACAAGAAACAAAAAGAAAATTATTTGAAGGAATTAGTATTCATGTGCTCAGATGAGACTAATGCAGATGGGGCATCCCACATTGCTCACTGGTCTTATAAGAGCAACCACATCTTAAGCAGCCACCTCAATGATGACACAAAGAAGCACCCTTCTTCCCCGCCCAATGCTCCTGTACGTTCTAAAAGTTTAAGCTTCCCTGGTACTGTCCCATGGCATTTTACCACCATCAGTGTAGGAGATACTTGGTTATTGTTTGTTTCACTACACTGAAATATAATCATCCTAAGAAGGTCTTTGCGGCCAGATCCCTGGTACTCTGAGCAGAGGCTGCCATACAGTATGTCCACGGTGTATCTCTGACAGCAGTACTGTTAGCACAAAAAAATGTGAATTCTCATAGAAGATAGGAAAAACCAAATTGAAAATGGACAAAATCAGCAAGGATGGAAATTATGCGAAAAAGGATGGCATTTTTGTATCATTCTAGACAAAAGGACTCAAAACCCACAGAAAAAGCACTTCCCCTGAATGAGCCTTCATTCTTAGCCATGCCTAGGGAGAAAAGCCATTCAAGTAAACAAATAATTAAAAGGACAGAAAAATACTATGCAGACACTAATTAAAAGAAACCTCAAGACTTCCAGGGAAGATGGTGGAGTAGGGGGCGCCATCAAAACAGCTATTGAATAAACAGGAACTGTCTGAGACAACTGTTCTGTGATTCCAGAGGCCAGAAGAACACTGTGCAGCATCCATGGAAGAGTGGGAGGAAGAGGCTGATAAACTACGGTGGAGATCAGTGAGCTGATCTCTCCGTGTGGCAGCTGTGAGAGCCCACCCCCAACTCTTGCCACTGGATTTCTTGGAGTCCAGACCCTGGTTACCTATTTGAAGACAGAAAGGGAAATAAAAATCTTCTTCCCCAAGAACAGAGATAGGCATGGCCAAGTTTAGCAACAGACCCTTACATCTATAGCCAACTGATTTTTTACAAGTTGCCAAGTCCACTCAGTTGGGAAAGAACAGTCCCTTCAACAAATGGTGCTGGGAGAACTGAATGTCCATATGGAAAAGAATGAAGGGCCTCCTATCTTACACCATATACAAAAATTAATTCAAAATTGATTGAAGGCCTAAATATAAGAATCAGACTATAAAACTCCCAGAAAAAAATGTAGGGAAGCATCTTCAAAATCTTGTGGTAGGCAATGGTGTCTTAGACTTTATACCCAAAGCACAAGCAATGAAAGAAATAATAAGATAAATAGGACCTCCTCAAAATTAAAAACTTTTGTGCATCAAAGGACTTTGTCACAAAAAGTGAAAAGAAAACCAACTCAATGGGAGAAAATATTTGGAAACCATATATCCAATAAGGATTTAATATCCAGAAAATATAAAGAAATTCTACAACTTAACAATAAAAAGACAAGCAATCCAATTTCGAAATGGGCAAAAGACTTGAATAGACATTTCTCCAAAGAGGATATACAAATGGCTAAAAAGCATATGAAAAAATACTCAACATCACTAGCTATTAAGAAAATGCACATCAAAACCAAAAAATGAAGTGTTACTTCACACTTAACTAAATGGCCACTATGAAAAAACAGAAGACTACAATTGTAGGAGAGGATGTGGAGAAACAAGAAAACTCATTCACTGCTGGCGAGTATGTAAAATAGGGCAGCTTCTGTTGGAAGACAATTTGGCAGTTCCTCAGGAAGGTAAGTATAGAATTACCATATGGTCTGGCAATCCTGTTATTAGGTATATACCCAGAAAAACCGAAAGGAGGGACTTTAACAGATACTTGTACACCAGTGCTCATAGTGGCATTATCCACAATTGCCAAAAGATGGAAGCAACCCAAGTATCCATCAACCAACAAATGATAAACAAATTGTAGCATATTCATACAATGGAATATAATTCAGCCATAAAAAGTAACGAAGTTCTGATGCATTCAACATGGATGAACCTTGAGGACATTATACTGAGTGAAATAAGCCAGCCAGTCATAAAAGGAAAACTATTGCATGATCCCACTATTATGAACTAACTATAATAAGCAAACTTGTAATGTGAAAATCTAAAATATAGGTTACCGAGAGATAGACTGGTGTTAGAGAATGGGAACTAATGCTTACTTTGTACAAAATTTCTATTTAAGCTGATGATAAAGGTTTGGAAATCGAAGGTAATGATGGTAGCACATTATTGTGAGTGTAATCAACAGCACTGAATTATATAGGTGAATGTGGTTAAAAGGGGAAACTTTAGGTTGTATATAGTCTAGAACAAAAAGATAAAGCATAGGACTGCATAACACAGGGAATCCTATTGTGCAATGCACTGTAATATAAGGTTCTTTCATGAATTATAACAAATGTACAATACTAATACAAGGTGTTAATAATAGGGTGGCAAATGGATAAAAATAAATAACTAATATAAATAATGGATGATAGATAGAACTATTTTAATAATCTTTCATTAATTGTCACAAATGTTCCACACCAGTGCAAGGAGCTGGTGGTGGGGCAGTGTATAGGAATCCTGTATTTTATGCATGGTGGTTTTGTAATTTTACAACTTCTCTAAAAAGAAAAGATGGCTACCATCTTCATATCAGACAAAGTAGACTTCAGAGCAAAGATATTACCAGGGATAAAAAGGGACAATACATAATGAAAAAAGATTTCACCATGAAGAGGCAACAATCCTAAATCAGTACAGCAGGAAGACTCAAATTATCAACATCAGGAATGAAAAAAGTGAAATTACTACAGATTTTATGGCTATTAAAAGGATAATAAAGGAATATGACTGTTAGGAATTGAGTCATATCTCTCACAAAAGACATGTTCATATCTAACTTCTAGTCCTGTGGGTGTGAACCCATGTGTAAATAACACCTTTGAAGATAATATTAGTGAAGAAATAGATTCATTTTTGAAGAGCACCTTCAAAGATCCCATTTAGATGAGGCCAAATTGAACCAGGGTGGCCCTAATCCAATATGACTGACTGGAGTCTATAATTCATAAGACAAAGGAAATTGGACACAGAAGAAGCACCCAAAAGTCAGCAAAAACCAAAGGAGCAGACAGAAGGAGAGAGAGAGCACCATGTGACAGAAGACTGCTGGAATGCTACAGACTCCAGAGGAAAGCAAGCCCTGCCAAAAACTTTGATATTGGACTCTAATGCCATGAAACAACAAATTCCTGTTGTTTAAGCCAACCCACTGTGTGGTATGTCACAGCAGACCTGGCAAACCAAGACAATTATGAACTTTATGCAATAAATTTGATGACTTAACCTTCCCACAAAGCCAAGCCCTGACCCAGGTAGTTTCACTGATGAATGCTACCAAACATTTAATGGAAAAAAACACCTTTTTTTTTTTGGAAAAACACAGTTTGTTCTTGGAGGAAGAGCAGAGGCTGCAGGAGGAGCCTGCAGGAATGAGCCCACTTCAAGGTAGAGGTACCGTTTTACCGTTTTCTTTGCCCAGGCATGAGCACACTTCAAGATAGAGGTACCGTTTTACTGAAGCTGCCATCCATCTGGGTCATGAGCAACAGCACTTTGAGCTGGACCAGGCTCTCTTCTGGAAGAAGGAGCTACTGGGATTCTCTTGCCATGATTCTTCTCAAAAACCCCAAAGTCCTGTCTTGATGCCCCTGAGCCCCCAAATTTAGAAAGCGACCCTGGTTCATGGTACCCTGCTTCCTGTTCTTTCTTCTAGCTCAGCAAAAGTTCAAGCAACTGTCCTTGTGCTGCAGAGTGTTACCCCTTTGTTGCTTCACTGTCTTCAAGGAGGAAGAGTACACTGGGCCTGCTGTGGACCCAAAGGAAATCATTCCAACTTGCCAACTGATTTACTGGATGGCTTCCCAGACAGTTACATCTGACAAATCCTTTCCTGCTTTCTCCTCTTGGTACTTCAGAAGTGCTTTGAGGATGTAAAAGGATTAGCTTTTATTTCTCTTTCAATGTTGGGGAAGCCCTATTCTTTTAATTGTTTTGAGCCTCAATAAAGAGAATAAACCCTTTAAAAAGAGAGAGACAGAGAGAGGGGAGACCAGAACATTTCTCAATTTATTCTATGAAGCCAAACATTACCCTGATACCAAAACCAGACATTAAAAAGAGAAAACAGACCACTAGCCCTCATGAACATAGATTTTTAAAATTCTAAACAAAATTTTAGCAAATCAATTACTATAGTATATAAAAATGATAACAAATCATGACCAAGTGGAGTTCATCCCAGGAATGCAAGGTTGGTCTAACATTCAAAAATTAATCAATGTCATTCAGGGGTAAAAATCTCTCTGATAACATGGGGTTTGACTTTCAGGAATGAGTCTGGCCCTGGCACTATGGGATCAACAATCCCTTCCAGACCAAAAGGGAGGAAAGAAGTGTAATAAAATAAGGCATCAGTGACCAAGACAGATCAAATAGAGTGAAGATGTAAGCTTCAGTAAGCTAGAGCTAATTGCCTGTTTGATCACTCCTGTTGACTCCCAATAGCACCCAGGGCTTAATATAAGACTCTATAAAGGTTTCACGCACCAAGTTTGCTTTCTTGGAACCTATAATTCCTGGATGGTCTCAACCAACCAACATCACTCCTGTTGACTCCCAATAGCACCTAGGGCTTAAAATAAGACTCTGTAAAGATTTCAGGCACCAAGTTTGCTTTCCTGGAACCTATAATTCCTGGTCTCCAAGTCAGATAAATCCTGAAACCCAGAAGGACCGGCCTCTCTAAAATCATGGATTGATTATATCCTCCAAACCTTTAGTGTCAACACCCCTTCTCAATATGAAAAAGTCCGAACAGACATTTCCTAAAGATCCCTATAGATTGGGAGAGGGATAAGTGGAGAAGAAGGAGGTATAACAAAAAAAACAAGATTTAACAAGTGAGTATGACTACTGAATCACTATATTAATATTCCTTCTGGCCTCCAGTGTTTTAGAGCAACTAGAAGGAAAATCTGAGATGGTGGAATGGTAGCACATGACAGATTCTGGGATATGTTCTGTAACAGTTGTTGGAAGGTGTTTTGAAAATTACTGCTTTTTCTTTCTTTGCTTTGTATATATGTTCCGTTGTACAACAGAACAAATTTTTTAATTAATGTAGATCAGCACACTAATAAAATAAAGTAGAAAAACCATATGATCATTTCAACAGATGCAAAAAAAAAAGGCATTTAACAAAATCCAACATCCCAATATCCATTCCTAATAAACCTCTCAGCAAACTAGCAACAGCCCTCATTCAATCTTATAAAAGGCATCTACCTATGAAAAACCCACAACTAACATCATACTTACTGGTTAAAGTTTGAATGCTTTCCCTCTAAGACTGGAGGCAAGACAAGAACGTCGCTCTTACTACTTCTATATAACAGTGGAGGTTCAATTCAGTAAAGAAAGAAAAAAAGCAATAAAGCAAGAAAAAGAAATAAAAGGCATCCAGATTAGTAAACTAGAAGTAAAACTGTCTTTATCTGCAGATGACATGATCATATATATAGTAAATACAAAGAAATTTATTAAAAGATAGAACTAATAAGCGAGTTTAGCAAGGTTGCAAGATACAAGATCGATGTGCAAAACTCATATTTCTATATACTAGCAACAAGCAATCTGATCCTGAAATTAGAAGTGAAATTATTAGGGATAAATCTGACAAAAGATGTACAAGACACGTACACTAGAAACTACAAAAGACTGTTGAGAGAAATTAAAGAAAACCTATATAAATGGAGAGATGTGTCCTGTTCATGGGTCAGAAGACTCAATGTTAATTAAATGTCAATTCTTCCCAAATTGATCTATAAGTTCAATGGAATCCTCATTAAAATCCTAGAACAGGAAAAAAAAAATCTAATGGACTGTTTTGTTAGAAATGGACAAACTGATTCAAAAGTTCATATGGAAATGCAAAAGACCTAGATCAGGCAAAACAACTTTGATAGAGAAGAACAAAGTTGAAGGACTAACACTATCTAAGCGCAAGGCATTAATGCAGCTATACTAATCAAGAAACTCTAGGTATTAGCATAAAGATAGACAAATGGATTGACAGAACAGAGAGTCCAGAAATAGTCCTATACATATATGCACAAGTGATTTTCAACAAAGGTACAAAGTGAAGATGGGAGTGCCTATTCAACAAATGCTGCTGGAACAACAGATTACCATATCCAAAAAAGTACCTCAATCTGTACTTCATGCCATCTATAAAAATTAACTGAAATCATGTACCTAAATGTAGATGAAAACAGAGGGGAAAGGCCTAAGGCCTTTGTGACCTTTTCTTAAACATGAAACCAAAAGTACGATTCACAAAAGAAAAAAACTGATAAATTAGGCTTCATTAAAATTTAAAAATTCCTCTTTGAAAGATACCATAAGACAATAAAAAGACAAACCATAAAGTAGGACTGCAAATAACATACCTGATAAAGGACTTGTGTCCAGAATATATAAAGAACTATCAAAACTTATTAAGAAAAAAACATAATGTAAAAAATGGGCATACAATCTGAACACACATTTCACCAAAGCAGACACACAACAGCAATTAAGTGAATGAAAAGATGCTTAACCATTGGTCATTAAAGAAACACAATTAAAACCACAGAGACACTATTAGAAAGGCTAAAATTAAAGACTGGCCATACCACGTGTTGGCAAGGACAGAGAACCAATACTCTCATACAAATAATACAACCAGTTTGGAAAACAGTTTGGCAGTTCCTTAAAAAGTTAAACATACACCTGCTATTATAATCAACCATTCCACTCATAGGGATCTAGCCAAGAGATAGTAAAGCATGTGTCCATATAATGACTTGTTAGTAGAAGCTGTATTTTTAACAATCCCAAATTGGAAACAATCCAAATGTCCATCAAAATGAGAAATGATAAGCCAACCATAGTATAGTCATACAATACTATTCAGCAATAAAAAGGAATAAACTAAAGATACACATTACTGATGAATCTCAAAGTTATGGCATTAAGTTTCAGAAACTAGAATAAAAGAGTACATACTGTGTGATCTCATCTATGGCACAATTCTAGAGAATGCAAACTATTCTACAGTGAAAGATTACTGGCTGCCTTAGGATGGGGAACAGGCAGAAGGATGTATTATATGAGAAAATGTTCAAGGTGACAAACATGTTTACTATCTTCATTGTGGTGGTATTTCATGGATTAAAATATATATCCCACACTTCAAATACGTGCCATTTTTGTATGCCAATTTTACCTCTATAAAGCTGTTAAATTAAATGTTATTTGGATGGTGAATGGGCAGAGCATGCTTGATACAGGGAATGGAGGAGATAAGGGTTCAATTACAACCGATGGAGACTCCTAGACTTTCTTGAGAAATGAAACAGAAGTGTGGTTAGCATCTCCACTGTCTAGCAAACTCCTTGAAGCAGTGGTTTGAACATTTGTTCAGTGAAAAGCCCACCATTTAGACTTGTGAAAACTACACACCAAGGTGGCCAAATTCTCCACAACTTAATTCCACTTGTTTATTTCGATGTCCATATAGCAGACACTAGGCTAGATACATTCATCCAATTTATGAACTACTCACTGGTCAACATTTAACAACTGATTACTTATTATGAGGAGCAAGGTTCTTGACTAGAACCTATAAAATAAATGTAATCAACTCCAAATCACCTCCTCATGGTCAGCCAGCAGCCCCTTCCACCCATGCCCACCAAACCATTTATTTCATTTTGGTCATCAGTGCAGGATACCCAACATAGTCCCCAGCATTTCTTCCTTCCTCATTTAATCCATTTCTCCTGTCACTCAGTGTTCTTTCACTCATTCATCAAAAGGTCTTTCCAAGCTACCATGAACAGTTATAACTGCACCCTTTGTCTGTGCTCATCTTACTTTAGAGTACACAATTTTTCTTTGAACACATATATACTGTGAGTGCCTCTTACTCTGCCTTTGTCTGGTTTCCTTAGGAAAATCATACATTCCTACTTTATTTCACTGTAGTCCTGTGCTGATGGCTTGGAGTAGAGTGCTGGTAAAATGCTGTTCATTACAAAAGACAACATGGGGTGGGGGAACACTTGGTTCCACAGCCCATCACCACTGCCAGCCCGGCACTGCTCTAGGCCCCTCCCCCTGGCATTTCCACAGGCAACTCCAGCTCGCCCTTCTTTGCAGACAAGTATTCAAGTTAGTAAAATACCATTTCTGGGGTTGTTTTGGTTTTAATTATGTTATTATTAACAGCATTGCTTTCTTCCAGTTTCCATTCAGCTGCACCACCGTTTAAGTGGCATTTTGTGGGCCAGACCAGGAATGTAATCTAAACATGTTTCTGAGTTGGTTGCCAACAACCAACTCAACTAACCCCAGATCAATTTTCCAGTAGCCTCTCTGAACTGTGTTATCTATACACCACCATTCATCAAATGATCCTGAGACATACAATCCAAACTCTGGATACCATTTTGTGATAAGACCTAAGGATGACAAACAAGAGGCCAGACATGAGAAACCTCACAATTCAGAACCTAAAAAGAAATGCCTTTCACAGCACTTTCCAAGTTTCAAAGTGCTTTCACATCTTTTAAGCAGCTTCTGAGGAAGAGGACAAAGAGGAAATGGAAGCCCCACTTATGTGGCAATTCAGGAAATGGAAGAAGAGGGAATAATGTCAAGGGTTGGTTTGGGTCCAGCAGCACCTCTCTCTAGCAACAATTTCTACTCTAGGAGTTTTCAAAGCGTTTTCCCACCTCTGAGTCTTAAAGACTAATGTAGTTGAAAGACTCAGAAAAGTTAAGTCTTTAGCTTGAGGTCACTCAGCTCCTAAGGAGGCATAGCCAGGATTCAAACACAGCAGGTCTTTCAATACCAGGACACAAGAAGCGCAGACAGCTTTGGGAGCAATGGGTTATAGAATCATAGAACGCAAGTGCTGGAAAAGACCATAAAGAGAATATAGTCCAACCCCCTCAGGTTGGTTATGAGGTAACTGAAGCTCAGTGAAGAAATTGATCTGCATGGGATCACAAAAGGCAAGGCAGACTCAGTACCCCAGACTACACAGTGCTTCTCTCTATTACATCTCATTACCTAGCACTGAACATTCCGGAAGACCCAAGCCTGGCCTAGGTTCCTCTCCTCACGGAGGAAGACAAGTCCTGAATAAAGGCCTGGAAACTCTTGATCTATGGCTGCTGGACGTTCCCCATTGCTATCCAAATCCCTCTTGTCTTTTGTCCTCTGGTCACTGCCCTGCCTTCCCTCCACCACTCATGACACTCCTCTTTCAACCAAACCCAAACAAGAGCACTGGCCAAAATGCCCATGGGCTTGTGCCCACAACACAAATTGTGACAGTATTTCACAGAAATCACTCTGTAGATCTGCACATGGGCCTCACATGGGCAAAAACCATTTCTACTCCCATACTCCTGATTATACTGTGAATATTTCCATGAGGGGAAAAAACTGCCAAAACAGGGAGAGAAGGGGGAAGTGTTTCAGAGATAGGGGATCTTACTGTATTCACTATTTTAAGTTGAAAGCCAAACTTTTAACCTCCCCATTTCCACTCTCAGGGAACCAAACTGTCCCTCCCCCAGATGAGGGAACCAAGTCAAAGTCCAGGACAAACTCAAACTCTGTTTGCAGTCACGGCCCCAGTACACAGAAATTTATGGCTTTCCCATACAAGAAAGGCCTTGATCCATTCCTGGCTGCTTCCAGCATATATTCTTGTTTTATCACCTATTCATCATGGGCAAACTGAACTGGTTCATGAACATCTACTATGGGTTCCTGAGAAGACTTAGGCTAAAAAAGGTGAGGCACACACAGCCTCATCCTTCTGGATATGTAGCCCAGCAGGGGAGGGAGGCCACATGTACAGAAAAGACTATCCTATAGGAAGCACTGTAAGCAATTCGGTTCAAAAAAGCAGCAAGGGCTGCTGTGCTAACAGAGACCCCAGGTTCTGCACCTTCACCAGCCTCCAACCCTGTTATGGACACATAAACTTGGCTGCTGGCTCTTTAAACCACAGATGATCTGAAAAAGGAGAGTGGGACTCTCTGCAGCTTTGAGAGCAGAGAACAGCCCTGTAGTTCCATTTTCATACATGAAAAAAGTTAGGCCTAGAATAACCCACTTGGGATGTGAGTCTGGGCAGCTTCTGATGCCTGCAAGGATCTCTTTCCCACAACAGCATAGGCCTGTAAGAGGCCTGCAAAAATGGGAGTTAGGCTGGAAAAAAGGCCATGGAACTTCCTTACACCTGCTTCATAGCTGAGGATTATCATGGAGAAACTATTCTCAAACCCAGATGAGCAGATGTTCAACGGAAGGAGCCAGAAGAGGGTGGGTCCAGAATCCTAGAGGAATCAGAGTGCCATTCCTCCCCATCTTCATCCTGGCCCCACAATGAGATGTTCACTTCTTCCTCTAACCAAGCCAGGCAGAATCAAAACACAAGACCAAAAGTTATAACACTCATGGACTCTTTCTTATACTCAAACTCTTGATAAACAATCAGAGTAGAAGAATTTAGAATTATAACTGCACTATAACTGTCTAGACATACCCAAAAAGCTGGCATTCCAATAATAATAAAATTTCCAAAAAATCCAGTTCAATCACCTAAAATCTAAATATCATATCAAATCATACATCCCAAACACCTTCAACCATGTGCTCAGTAGCTCAAGTGAAGTGGTGGCTTATACCAGCAAGCCAGGAATGATGTAAGCATTATCAGCACCTTAAGTAACAAAGCCCAGAGACATTTATATTTAAAGACATGTTTTCCCATGTGTGGTTCTAATTATAGAATCACTTCGTCTACACAGGGTGGAGTCAGTTTTACCAAAGCATCTCTCTTTTCTATAGAAAAACACAATTTCTATGCAACACCAGCTCTGTAGAAGTGGAAGTAAGGAGACAATTGATACTGGGTGGGAAGGAAAGGAGATCCAAAAAAGATTGAGTAGACTAATGCTTTCTCATTACAGATTCTCATGTTCAAAAGCTGGAGGAAGAGCCAACTATTTTGTAGCAGAACCTGTCCACATGGTTTTTGAGGGGGATAATTTGCTTCTCTTTTTATTTGTTAAGATGCTTTTATACTACAAAACCCTCCACTACAATAACTGAAACCCCATAAAGCTCTGAGAAGTCCCTGAGAAATGGCTTCTCTAGGCAGACCATGGCCAATACTAGAAAATGATACTACCAAGAACACTCCATCCATAGCAGCAGTTTCAGGAGGAAAAAATGCCTGCAGCTTTCAGTATTCCTTCTGGTTCTTTCCCTCTAGGTTCCCAGCCTGAGTACTACTCATATCAGCTGCAGATACAAGGCTATCAGACTTCCTGGGAATTTGTGCTCCCACCTAGTTAGGAATGTATCTTCCTGCAATGCTTCTAAATGGAAAGCGTGTATTTATTATTATTATTATTATCATTTTACTTTTGTCTTAACCCAGTAGTTTTCTCCAAAAAAGCTTGCTTGAATTTGGGCTATACGCTTTGTTTCTGTCTCAGACACAGCCACACTCACATACAACCTCCCCTCCCCCCTAGCAAAACAAGTGGAAATCTCCACCCAATCGCTCAGTGGGGCCCAGAGTTGGGGAGGGGAAGGGGACATGGGAGGGATCTGCAACCATGAAGCATCCTCCAGCCTTTCTGAAGATAGGAAGCAAGTCCATTTGAATGTCAGTTCCTAGACTGTATGGATATACCTTGCTAGGCTTCTCTGATTCTGATTCTCTGAGATAGAGAATCAATCACCGGGTGGGCCACGGTGGCTCAGCAGGCAAGAATGCTTGCTTGCCATGCCAGAGGACCCGGGTTCGATTCCCGGTTCCTGACCATGTGGAAAAAAAAAAGAGAATCAATCACCTTAAAACCGAGGCACCCTCTGCATGGAAAACCCCCTGATTTTAAAATTTTTTTGGTCTGATACATTTTAAAAACCTACTGTAGAATCTTTACAAATCTTGGGACTCTGCCACTAAAAAAGAACCGTCTAAGGACACAGAAGCCCTGCCTTGAAACTACATACAAGAAGGGGGTCAGTTTGCTTGCCTGGACCTAATGCTGGCAGAAGGGTACGAGAACATGGAAATGTTAGCAATGAGGAAAAACTCTGAGGAGAAACAGACATTAGGAGGGTGCCAGCTCTCTTGGAGTAAGCTTGCAAACACATTTGGGGAACAAGTCAGTAAAATTCCACTGATTCACCAAAGGGTCAGTTATTTTTATCATTCTGCTTACCCGTAAATAGAAGGCTATCTTATATGTAGGCCAGCAGATCTTTGCTATAAGGACCTATCTGAATTTTAAAGCAGATGAGAACAGGGAAATAAGAGGCAAAAAAGGCAAGAAAAATCCCTCTTACTATTTATCAAGCTGACATTTAACAAATCAGACTGATGTACTGCAGTAAAATCAGACCTGGTAAAAGCAGAATACAAACCAATTCTGATCAAAACAAGCACAGGCCCAATGTGGGAATATGGATCACAGTTTCTTCAAGAGCTCACTCTCCTGCACCAGAAATCAATCTTAGTCTCAGTCTAGCCCCATCTAGTGGAAAGAGAGCCTTAAACTAGTAGGTATAGCACTGGCGTAAGATGCTCAAGTGGTTCTGGCAAAGGATAACTGAAACCAAGACTGAATAACATGCCTGCCCCCTTTTAGAAGGTTCTAAATTAGCGTCTCCTTCCACTGCCCCCTTCTAATATATCTCACATCCTCCCCTTCAGGACCCAAGAAATGTAAAGAATTTTCTACACCACCAATCTTGCCTTTTCCACAGAGCAGATGAGGGTATCTGGGTAAGTAAGTGAAGGCACAAAGGGGAGATAATCTAGGGAGCCTACAAGAGACCAAAGCCAATCCAAAGCTGGGGAATGGACCCCAGGCCTTCTAAGACCCAGCTCTGAGTAGTACCCCAAAGGTTTCCAAACCCCATGATGACAGATGGAGTGGGCCCAGAAACCTTCATCTGGAAAGCCTGGTCCTGAAAACCCAATTTCCTGACTACCCCGACCTGACCCAAGCAGTAGCAGAGGCATCTGATCAATTCTTACTGTTCCTATACTCATGTCACCTCACCTTGGAGACAAAAAACTTCGGAACTGATCGTTCTGGGGAAAATAGTAAATTGCAACTATCTGAGTATATTAGTCAGGATTTTCTAGAGAAATAGAACCAACAGGAGAGATTTATAACTATGATACTTATAAAGTATTTCATGCAACTGTGGGAATGGAAGAATCCAAAATCTGTAGGGCAGGCTGTGAAGCAGGCAGCTCTGATGAAAGATTTTGACAAACTCTCACCAGAGAGGCTCGCTGGCTGAAGAAGCAGTTAAACGTCCTCAACTGATTAGATTATCTCACTTCGCGGGAGACGCGGCCTTAGTTGATGGTAGAAGTAACCAGCTATGACTGCAAACAACTGACTGATGACTTAATAAACCAGTCTTCCAGTTTATCAACTAGCCACGAAATATCCCTGCAGCAAAAGTTAGGCTGGTGGTTGCCTGACCAGACAAATGGGCAACATTACCTGCTGAAGTTGACACCAGAACCTAACCATCACACTGAGATCTCTTACCCAATTCTGAGAAGGATGACCCTGACCCAGGCTCCACTCTGCCCTTGGGAGGAACACAGAATCAACATTTTAAAAACAAGTTTTTAAATGGTGCTCAGCTGTTGGTAAATGGCTCACCCATTCTACCAACCTGCAGTGATTTTAGGTTTCTGTGGACCAGCCTGGAAACCTAACCATTAAGTTGTTCCCCTAGGAAAATAGGTTCCAATGATAAACAGCAGACTTACAAATTTCTGGAACATAACCAGCTTCTAAAGTGAATTTGGACTAACCAAATTAATATTTGGAATGTAATAAATATATTTTAGTTTTTGGCAAAAACTGGTGAAATACTTAATATTGTAATAAATACCAGGTCCCACTTCCAAAGACTTCCCAGGTAACCCTAAAGTAGCATGATCTCTCCTACCTAGGCCCTATGCTACTTCCTGTTCTTCTGGGCCTCCTTGGTATGTATGTGAGTTGCAGGGAGATTAATTTTGGAGGAGGTAGAGATGGGAGAACTCCGTGGCTATCACTCAACATGACAGGAAGTAACTGCAAAAGAAGCACCTGTCCCACAGACCCCTGGCTGTGCTCGCTACCTCATACACATATCCCCTTTGCTGGTTCTATTAGAAAACTATTAGAACAAAATTTTCATGAGACCAGAAACCATGACAACACAAGAATCATCCTGAGACCTATGAATACCACTAAGACATAACATTTCTCCCTGTGAAATGTAAAAGCCATAAACACAAATCACCAACAGAACCACAATACATTGTGGATTCTTGGAGGTCCTCTAGGCTCATTCATTAGCCAGCTCAAAAGGATTCAAATCAGGGCTTTGCCAAAATTACAGATACATGCCATGACCTCCAGCACTACCGAGAAAGAGCCACAACTTTTAACCCCAAATATGTCACTGACAAGTCTATTCTGTTCCTATTCAACCACTTCAACAGAGTGGTATATTCCCAGCACCCAGTATAATGCTTGACATGTGAACCGTTTAGTAAATGTTTGTATCATTTTCCTGTGGCTATATGTAAGGTACAAAAACACTATGCTGAATGAACAAAATGCCTGGTACAAATGTGGTTGGGGCCAGTGACTAAGGGCTGAAGCCAAGAGAATATCAGACTAGCCTCTAGCTCCGTAAAGCCAATTTCTGACAAACCACACAATTTTAAACCTTTATCCAGATAACCCCAAAACACAATAGTCCCTCATACCTTCATTTACCAAGTCACTTTTATTAATGGATCTTATAAAATAAAAGTACCATGGTCAAATAAAATTGAGAAACGAAGGTGTATTACTGACGACTGCTCACCGTTTATATGCGAACGTGTGTTGTGAATCTCTAAAAGGGATTAGATTAGACAAGGCTTCTCGCATCTAATTGATCACAGACACAGACACCCACACATCTTCTTTTTTTGGTGGAACATCTCCATAGAACTAGATTTACAGAGATGACACTCTGGAAAACATTGCCTCCAACAAATGAGCATCAGATATTGATTTACTCCACAAAAACAGGCTTAAAACATGAATATCCCCCATCCCCCCTGGGTTTGGAACCACCTTTATGTGTCTATATTATAATACACATGTATAAAACACTTTAGAAATGTTGCTTCTCTGTGCTAAGGAGTCTAAAATTAACTACATTACTTTAGGAATAGAAGTGATTTTAACGCAGTCCTTCGTGGGCCATGTACCTTGAAAGGAATCCAGAATGTAGGGATAGTATTGTCAGCAGTTCTGGCTTAGTCCCAGGTGGGCCTTTCCAGGACCTGTATTCCATCCATGAAACGAAACAGCACCACCCCCACTGCAACCCAACTCCAATACTGCACAAGAGGCCTGCAAACTAAATGAGCTAATGCGGTGGTTCTCAAAGTGTATTCCTCAAGTGAGCAGCATCAGCATCATCTGGGTACTTTTTAGAAGTGCAAATTCTAGGATGTTGATCATGCCAGCCCTAGACAAAGTCAAATACTCCACTTAGAAAAAGCACAGAAAGAAGCACCCCTATTGTCCATCCACACAAACAGCATAGGAATGAGGACGCTGCCACAGAAGAGGAAGCCGACTGGTCGCCCTGTTCAGTGCCTTCCATCGGAGAACCTGGCTAGTAATTCTCAGCCAATTTAATATGCTCCTCTTTGAACAAAAAGGCAAAAGAGGGTTCATGGCTTAGCTGTTAAAACCAAACCTATCTGTGACTAAGTTAAAAGAAAGAGGAAATGTTATACAAATTCATATGCTCTCACACACAATCTCCATTCCTCATTGTTATTTTGATCCAGGAAGAAGGCTAGCCACTGTGAATTTCATGTTGCCTAGTAACGCCTCAGGCACTCTCTTCAGAGGCATTCTCAAGATGCTGAACACTACCACAAAACAAGCTGAAGCAATCAAAGGAAGAAATATACAGTAGATGCCTGGTCTCTGCAGAAGGATTAGATGCAAGAGGAAAGCCTAGATCTGAGGGTGACTCCACTAGCCCCATTACAGGTACTGCCCACGCCAAGGTCACAGTATCTGCGGGGCTGCAAGCAGCCTTCCCATGATGCTCAGGAGGGTCTGCAGAGCACATGTGCAGAGATGATCCCATTCCATCCCCGGGACAATGTGAACAGGATGAGTCCCTGAGGATGCAGAAGTACAGGTGCTAAATCACTTGTTCAAAGTCATACTGAGCTGGATCAAGTCTCCTCCTCATCCTGAACTTTTTTCACTACACTAAAACTGGTTCCCATCTTCTCCATCACCTACTTCTAGAAAACCCAACAACATGGGAAGACAAATCAATTCCCTATACCAGAAACCATGGGAGTAAAAAGACACCGTTAGGGTTTAGAGAAGCTTTAAACCAGCTCAACAAACAAATTGGTCTCAAAGAATTTCTACAGGGATAGCTATTACAACAGAATCAAATCCTTGACCTATGTTTCAGGAAGTTACTATAAACTGTGGAAGAAAAAGGTCCACTAAAGAAAAATTGTGATTATTAGCTGGGGCAGGTAAAACCAATTTTCTCTTGCAGATTAGGCTCTGGTTGTGTACATTAATCTTACGAAGCACACTCTGCTTATTATCCAGAACCCACACATTTACAAAGAAGGCTTTCAGTCGTGGACAACACATTGCTCACCAAGGCATTTTAAAGACAAAAGTTACAGGAAAGCCAGGGAAAAACAGTGCTTCGGTTAACAAGAAAAGTTTTCTAGGATCAAGAGCTCATGGGGGGGGGGCCAAGATGGCGGCTTAGCAAGGTGCGCGTTTTAGTTCGTCCT
>PVIY010010425.1:0-61428 GCA_004026745.1 Myrmecophaga tridactyla
GCATCACTCTGACTTCTTGTTTTGTTGCCACGTTTCCTACTACACACTCTGAGCCTCTACCTTCCTCTTATAAAGCCCTTATGATTGCACTGGCCCCTCCTGGGAAACTCAGAATGATCTCCCCATCTTGAGACTCTTTATTTAATTACATGTGAAAATTCTCCTTTGCCATTAAAGGTAACATTCATAGGTTTTGGGAATTAGGACCTGGGTATCTTTTTTTGCATGTTTGGGGGGAGGCATTATTCAGCCTGCAACATTAGTTATTATGCACACAAGTGTATTCTCATTATATGCAGGAACTATGCTCTATAATTTAGCTGTTGACAGGATATACTAAACCAGTGTTCCCAAGGGAAACACAGAGCTTACTGTAAACCTCTGGTCAGAAATATTTTGTCAAATGATCAATATATAATCTTGTTTTATGTGTATTTCTATTTAACCACACCTATTTAATATATGTTACTGATTCATGAACATTGAACTCATGGCAAATAGTACTATAACTCATGTCAGAAGGAAGCCTATCTGATACATGTATTTTCTCCGTAATGCACATCATAGCATTGTTGCACTTAGGAACACTACACAGAAGAATAGCATTACACTTAGGGGCCAATTAAACAATGAAAACACCAACAAAGAGTACAAAAATGGGGGAAAATGGCACTAAATGTATTACCAAAAGGATACTTGTTTTCAGTATGAGAGCTGAACAAGGAGGTTGAGTGTCACCATGTTTGTGTTTAGTTGGTAACATGCACATTTTTGGAACTAAAATTTTTTACCCCTTTGCCCATGCTTACAAATGATAATGAAAATATCATGAGTATTGATCTTGGAGTTACAAATACATTTTAGTGAGCAGGCAAATTTAAAATATGGGATCTGAAAACAATGAGAATCAATTGTAAACCTATGCATCTGTGTATGTATGCATATATGTGTGTATATATATATATATATGTGCAGTTACTCTAAGGTTTATAAATCACTTATCAAAGTCTACCACCAAGTAACACTACACCATTTCATATATAGTATTGGGACTTTGCAGCAATATAAATTTTAAATCCATTTCTTCCTCCCTATTTTTTGCTTTTGGTATCATGCATTTTACTTTTCTCTATATTACAAAAACTTCATGCTACATTGTAATTATTTTGCATTAGACAATCAGTTATCTTTCACACCTTTAAAAGAAAAATAATATATTTTATATTTACCTGTAGATATTTTTTACTATTTCTTGTGTTCTTCATTTCTTTTTACAAATCCAAATTTCCATCTGATGGCACAGTTTTCTGCCTAAAGAACTTCCTTTAGTGTTTCTTGTAGTGTAGATCTGCTAGCAATGAAAGTTTTCAGTTGTTCTCTGTCTAAAACAGGTCTTTATTTTGCCCTTATTTCTATATTTATGCAGGGCATAGAATTCTGGTTTATAGTTTTGTTGCTTAATCAGTTCCTTATACATGTCCCTCCATTGGCTTTTGGTTTGCATAGTTAATGAGAAGTCTTGGCCCCTTACCTTAGTTCAACTGCTTGTTTCCTTTTTCTTCAAGATTTGCTCTTTATATTTGGTTTTCAGGAGCCTGGTTTTAGTTTATTTGTTTGCATTGTTTGTTCATATTTACCCTGCTTGGGTTTCTTGGCTCTTTTTGGAGCTGTAGCTTGTTGTATTTAATCAATTTTAGAAAATTCTCAGCCTATATCTCTTCACATATTCTTTAGTCCCCTTCTCTTTTGGTGCAACTTCAATTTCCTAGGTGTTAGACCATTTGACAGTGCCCCATAACTCTAGGATGCTCTGGTCTTTTTCATTTTTTTCTTTCACTTCATTTTGAGTAATTCCTCATTTACTTTTTTTCTAGCTCACTTTTTCTTTCCTCAGCTGTTTCCAATCTATTAATAAGGCTATCAAAGAACTATCCCTAATAGTTTTTTTTTATTTCTTCAATTCCCATTTGACTTTTTAAATGGTTTCCATCTCTTTTGAAATCTCCCCACTTGTTCATACATGCTGTCCATCTTTCGCATTAGGCTGTTTAGCATATTATTTATAATTGTTTTAAAGTCTTTGATTGTTTCAACATCTGAGTCATTTTGGAGTCTGCTTCTTTTAATGATACTTTCTTTGGAGAATGGATTTATTTTCTCGCTTGGCTTTTGTCTTCTAATTTTAAAGGAATGTTTGACATATTGTGTAAAAAATAGTTGAAATTGAGGTAATTAGCATGTATGCTTAGAAATGGGCATGATTCTTTTTCTGTCAAATTGTGGCAGTTTAGCTGGGTATAGATGTTGTGGTTGCCACTGGTGGCTTTAGTGAACCACCAGCTTCAGATTCCTCCAGAGTATGCTTCTGTTATCTTGTGCTTAGTGTGGGGCCTGTGGTAGCAGGAGGTTTTCTTTTTTCTTATTCCACCTACAGATTCACTAGGCCCCTGACACCCATACCACAGAAGGGTCTTTCTCCACACACTTCCAATACACAGAGACATGCACATAGTGATTTACTGATATGGGTTCTCAGTCTGCAAAGCTTGTGGCAGAGACAGGGAGTTTTTCTTTTCTCCTGGTTCATGTGTGACCTAAACCTTGTACCTAAACCTAGAAGGTGGTGCCTCCTCATTCCTGCCTGTTTCTCCCAGGACAGCCAAACTCTGTATTCTATCTTTGACAGGTCTTTGGCAAGGGAGAGTTTTCTCACCAGTAATAGACCTCTGGTGCTCCTAACCCAGAAAGAAGAGAGCTCTTATTTCTACCCTTCCCCCAGAGGCAGTGAATCTTTGCCTGGTTAATCAGTAGAAAGGAAGTTTCCTACCCCTCCTCCAGGGGTAAATGTGCTTTGTTGCAGCAGCACCAGGATTTGCTGCCCCATTGCCAGTGGTTTAAAGGCCTTTGCTTCTCATGAGAGCATGATTTGGAGAATCAGTGTTCTGCGCCCATCCTCCATTAGGAGCCAATCACCTCATTCGTACTCGTACAATCAAATGGAATTCACCCTGCTCTCTTGCCTTGCAACTTTATTTTATATGAGTACCTGGTAGAGTTCCATTAATAGATTTTGAAAGTAAATAAGAACTACCTTTGTTTCTGGAGTTTTTACTGTTTCTAAAATGATATACTAGCCCACACCCTGCCTTTTGGAGTTTATTAAAACTTTGGCTGATTATTTCTTATGCACTTTTTTGGCAGTCATCTTTCCTTCCTATGTTGCCCATGTGTCTTATCTCTCCTCAGAGGGACTTCTACTTCTTGGAATTCAGTTTTCTTTAAGTTCTGGCAACTTTTAGTCTCTGTTAGATTCAAGAAATGTATTGATTTTGTATATTATCTACCTTTCCGTGTTAGGATGGCAGTGATGTTCTGTTGTAACTTTCTAGAGCTTAAGCAGAAGTATAATTGGTAACCAGCTCTTTTAGAGCATGCTAAGCTCCTTCCTATCTCATTAACCTTTGTGTTAATTTTTACATCCAACTGGAGTGATCTTTCTCCAAGTTTTTATATGGTTGGTTCTTTCTTCATTCATTATATATTTAAAATACTCATTTTACCTTTGTTATTACCTGATCCCAAATCCATTTTTGTTTCATATAGCAACACTCTCTGTAATTACATATTCATTTGCTTTTATATTTTACTATGTCTTTCATCACCAATAGAAAATACACTTTATGTAGAATGGGATTTTTTTTTTTTTAGTATATGCCTTAATATTTCTTTCCAGCACCCAGACCATTACTGAACACATAATAGGAACTCAGTAACCACTTAGTTGAATAAATTAACAATTAATTAAAGCTTCATTATTGGAAGTATGTATGTGTACGTATTTGAGCCTAAAATATTGGCTTGAAAATAGAAAAAAAACTCAAGAGATAAACAGTTCTTTTTTTTTTTAAAATCAAGAATATAGGTCACAACTCAAAAGATACTGATTTTTCTTAGTACTGCCCTTTTCTTTCTTGCAAAGTCAAATTCCTGACCCTTCTTTTGTAGTGTAAGTGACTAAAACAAAATAAGTTATTTTCATCCTAGCCTAAGTTATATTTTACACAGGAACGACTGTTTCTGTTAAAGGGATATATTTATTCAGTCTCCTCTCTCTCTCTCCCCTTCCCTTTTGCTTCCCTTCCTTTTGCTTTCCCTTGTCTTTCTCTCTTCCTTCTTTTCTTTCTTAAATGGACTCCTTGGAAAGTGTTCTGCACTTATTTAAAAAGCAATTTGGCTCCCTTTTCCCTTTTTATTTATGAAGGCAGCTGAGCCAGAGTGCCTGCAGCTCTATTTCACAAGGCGCTCATACACTCACTTTCATATCCACAACCAGTGTGGTAACAACACACAATCGTAAATGACATCATATTGCAGTTTTCTAAGGAGTCCAACCAGACTTTTTTTTCCCTTTCTCCAGATAAAATCTGTAGGTCAGTTCTTGAAGGATAGCCGAGAGAAAGAAAGAGAGAGAGAGAGAATGAAAGAGAGACTGAATTAATAACAGTTGAGTTAAATTATTTCCAGTTTGCAAACAGAAAACCAATCTTGACTAATATAACATACAAATCTATTATTAGCTTTTCTAAATGACTCAATGTGACTAATTACTTCAATATTCCTTTTTAGGACTTGCTATTATATATTTTCTATATTTTTTGCATGTCTTAACTTTCCAATCTTCCTTATACCAGTATTTCTCCATCCCACTTTTAATGCTAGTTTAAATAAATGCACGTGACTGATACAGAAGAATTTTATAAAATTGTATAACTGTTTATTTTACACTCTGAAGACAGGGATTGCAGTGGAATTTTTATTGAGTGAAGAAAATTGTATTTATTTCTCTGATAAGAAGCAATGTATTTTAATCATCCATTTTATACTTTCTTGTATTTCTGATTGATTTTTCATTAGAAAGACTTTTATTTTTGCTTTCAGCCTTGAATTTGAACTTAAAGCACTAGGAGACTGCTGAAACATCCTAGCTTAAAATATTTAAATTTCTGATACATAAAATAGCAAAACCTCAAATATTTGGCATTTATACAACTGGTCCTCTGAACAAATAGAATTCTGAGGAACACAAAAATTGCAGGCAAAAGTTAGGAAGAGCTATTGAGAAAAGCCAAATATACTGAGTTCAAAGAAATGTCATGGCTAGTCAGGTCTCTGTGAGATCAAAGAGTTCTGGGATTGGTTGGAAAGACAAGCATGCAACTAAACACACTCCAGCCTGTAAGGTCATAGTGCAATTGACTATTGAAGTTAAGCCAAAGAGACAAAGGAGAGCAGAGATGATGAGGCAGGAGTGAGTGCAACAGGAAGAACGAGAAATATGATAGAGGAAGGAAAGACAAAGACAAGGCTGGTATGAGTTAGAGCTGTATGAAAAACGGGAAATGAAGCGCCAAGAAAGGAATGCTGAAAGCCTCTACAGACAATGGTGTGGGAAAGGGAATAACGATGTAGAAGACCCAAACCAAGAAAGAATGGGCAGCATTATCCAGAATATCCTATAATATTACAATGCCTGAAAATTAGAGTAACCCTATTTAATTTTAATTAGCTGAAACTAGCAAATAGAAGTATTTGTATTGAAAGGAAAGAAACTAGCAGGTGTTGGCCCAGTTGTGAGGCCTTTATCCTGTTGCTCCTATTGGGAGCTTTGTTACTCAATCATCATGGCTGCTTACAGATTAGAAAACTGAGTCATAGATAATTTAAGTAACTGGCCAAAGATTACAGGCCAGTTTGTGAGACATCGAACTAATATTTAGCTGTCCCAAAGGTCAGGATCAATAATTTCATTTTGCCCCTAAACTTTTATATCTTGTCATAGATGGCATTAATAGAGCCAACCTTCCTTCTTATGAATCCTTTCAAATAGGTAAACATAGTGAACACAGCTATGTTTACCTACTGTGATTCCCATCTTCTTGCCTAATATTTTCTCCAGAAATCAAGAGGATTAACTAGTTTAGAGGTCTTTAAGTCCCCTTGCTTTAGAACAGCCTTGGCACTGGTTCTGGGTTCACCTCCTTGGTAAGGGAATGCCTACTGATTTTGGTCAAAAAGTAAAAACTGAAGCTCTTTCTCCATTCACACAGTCCCTTTGGTTTCCAAAACTATGGGTGAATCTTAAAACTCCCTATCACACTTGAACACATTGATTGCACCTTCATGGTAAATGCCACGTAGCTATTTTTAACTGCCCCTGAAATAATTTTGCTTTTAATGCTCAAGTCATCATACATGGTCTAGTTTGCTAGCTGCTGGAATGCAATATACCAGAAATGGAATGGCTTTTTAAAAGGGGAATTTAATAAGTTGTTAGTTTACAGTTCTAAGGCTAAGAAAGTATTCCAATTAAAACAAGTCCATAGAAATGTCCAATCTAAGGCATTCAGGGAAAGATACCTTTTTCAAAAAGCATTTCTCTCTCAGCTGGAAGGGAACATGGTGAACAGGGCAGCATCTGCTGGCTTTGTTTCCAGGCTTCTTGCTTCATGAAGCTCCTCAGGTGGCATTCTCCTTCTTTATCTCCAAAAGTCACTGGCTGGTGGACTCTCTGCTTCATGGTTCTGCAGCATTCTGAAGCTTTCTCCAAAATACTTGTTCTTTTATAGGATTCCAGTAAACTAATCAAGACTTATGTAGAATGGCTGGAGACATGTCTCCATCTAATGAAGTTTAATACCCACAATTGATTGAATCACATCTCCTTGGAGATAACCTGATCAAGTTTCCAACCTATAGTACTGAGTAAGGATTAGAAGAAATGGTCCCTCCCACAAGATTGAGTAGGATTAAAACTAGCCTTTTGAAGGATACATAAATCCTTTCAAACTGGCATAATAACTAGCCATTTTAGCTCACTTGTGTCTTCTATTACTATTTCCTTCAAATTTGGGGATGTCAAAATTGCTAATTAAAATTTTGCATGATAGGTTTATCAGAATTGACTCTCATTACGTTAATCCTGATGTGATGTTAGGATCCTGGTATATATGGCCCATTCTTGTATTTAAGAATGTAAGCATAAATACATGTGCATATTTTTTGAGATAAGAAAGAGAACTTCATTATATTTTCACATTTATTTTTCTTTCATAGTTAAAATCCTTAATCCAGATGCTCTCCCACCCCCCCCAATAGCTACTTGCATTATTTCCTACAAAGTTACCTTGAAAGTAATCCTTGGAAGTAGAAAAGGAAAATTGGGTTTTAGACCAAATTTATCCAAAATAAAACAAATATTTAAGAAATTTAAGGAGAAACTCCAGGTTCTCAGAGACACATCAAAACTAAGACTTCCCAGGCAGTCCACGGTAGCTCAATGGCAGAGTTCTCGCCTGCCATGCCAGAGACCCGGATTCAATTTCTGGTGCCTGCCCATGCAAAACAAAACAAATAAACACACAAAACTAAGACTTCCCATTCCACAGATAATGTCTGTAAGTTGCCAGATGCATTAAGCTGTCCAAAAAGAATAATCAATATAATCAACCAAACACAATAACTTCGAGGAATGTACCTACATATTGTGAAATTAACAACATGGAGAGATTTCATTTTATTTAATGTTTAATTTTTCACAGATATCTTAAATGTTAAATGCTAAAAGAAGATCCAAGACCCCAAACCTGGACTTTTCACTCTCAGTTAAATTAGTTGATTTCTGAAAGGATGGGAGAAAGTGTTCCTGTATATAAACAGAAGCAAGATAATGTACATACTATTTATTGAACAAATATTTTCAACCCCGGTTTTATTGCTTATTCACATCTGACACCTAAGTTCCAACCTTGGGGTATATTAATTCAATATCACTGCTCATATGGTAGGAGTCAACAGTAAGTGCAGTAAGGATGCCTTGGTGAAGGGAAAAATCTCTATGGAGTTTATTCTGATGCCAACACAGACTTTTTTTAGAGATGGAAAAAATGCAGCAACACCAAACTTGAGCTTCCTAAAAATGAATCAACGGAAGAAGGAAAAAAATGAGGTAAACCAGGGAAACTGAAACCTTGATCATGTATATAGCAATAGCCAAAGAAAAGTTGCTTTTTTCTTGAGCATTAAGTGAAAATCCCTTAATGTGGACATCATTTACCAAGGGTCTTCACCTGGAGTTCTAGAATCTGTGAATTTGTATGGAAAAAAATGACATCTTTATTTCATACACCTCTAACCAAAACTTACCACTTTCATTAATCATGAATATAGCACCAACTATGGTACTATTAGCAATACATTGTCATCAATAGAAATCACAGATGTTTTTATATCAGATTACAGTTTTTGAAGATATTTCAACATATGGTTTATATTAGATCTTATTTAAAGTATTTATCACATATTTTAAAAAACATTTTGATAATTGCATCTCAATACACTAGTTTTCCATTGTAATTCTCTCATTTAATTTTATACACTTAAAAACATTAGTTTGACAGGTGTCTACAGACTGCCAAAATGAGCCACTGCCCAAGAAAAAACAGAATTTCTGATCTAGTCTAACTGCCCTAATGCAAAACACCAATTCTTACTCCTGAGTGACTATTATCTATCTAACTGATCTCAATCCCTCTGTTCTTGCTTCCCAGAGATCCTTTCTTTATTCAAATGCCAGGAGTATCTTTAGAAGATGTAAATTATATTAGGTTACTCTCCTGCTCAAAATCCTCCAATCCTCCAATATCGAGCAGTGATATTGAATTAATATACCCCAAGGTTGGAACTTAGGTGTCAGATGTGAATAAGCAATAAAACCGGGGTTGAAAATATTTGTTCAATAAATAGTATGTACATTATCTTGCTTCTGTTTATATACAGGAACACTTTTTCCCACCCTTTCAGAAACCAACTAATTTAACTGAGAATGAAAAGTCCAGGTTTGGGGTCTTGGATCTTCTTCTAGCATTTAACATTTAAGATATCTGTGAAAAATTAAACATTAAATAAAATGTTGGGAATTTTATTTCCCAACAGATTGACTTAAATTCAAAGTACATATAATAGTCAATGCCATTATCTAATTTCTTCCTGTGTCTCTGACCTGATAACATTTCATCCTTACTAAACTCAGTCACACCAAGTTCAATCATGCCTAAAGCCTTTGCACTGGCACTTAGAGCTAGCTGAAATTTCTCCTCCAATTCCTCCTTCACACCCATCCATTCTCAGCTCAAATAACAACTTAAGTTATCCCTGAATAGCCAAACTGAAGCAGTTGCTTGTTACCAACATATAATCTTGTATTACTTGCTTCAGAGTTGTTACCACTATCTGAAAGTAGCTTATTAACATACTAAATTTACATATTCATCATCTGCCTCTCCATCTCCTGGGTATAAATTCCAAGAGGGTAAATACCTTGTCTCTTTGCCTCACCACTTAAAATATGTGGCATACAGAACCCAATAAATATTTATTTAATGAGTGAATGAGCCTCCTCCTTTTATTGAGGAAACTAGAGGACACAATGATTGATAAAGTTTCTTTGTCGTTCCAAACAGTGATATGGCCACTGAAAACACCTGTAATTAAACTTTTAATGGCCTATTGGTATTTTATTTTTGAATTCAGTTAACAAATTAATCCCCTATTGAAAATGCAACTTTTCATCTACTGAATGAGTTTTTTGGTGACTTTTCATACTACCTCTTTAAAAGATCGGTCATTTAAGCAGAAAACCCAAATTCTTTTTACATGCTCTGGTTAACTTTCACTAAAGTTATCTTGAAGTCTCACTTTTTAAAATTGTACCTTCTTAGGTCTATACTGGTCCTTAGATGGATGGCTTTTAGATTGATAATGCCCTCAATATTCAACCAACATTAGAGAATCTATCAAACACCTAATAGAAGGATTTTGGGGATGACTCATTGTTTCATTTAGCCTAGTAATATAATTGTGTGTCTTTATCTATTTATTTACCTAATTAGTAGTTTGATAATTAGAAGCTTTATTCCAAAGTTTCTGATTTATTTATTTTCCAAGCCTTTGAAAATATATGAATATGGGTTAAATATTTCATCAGCTTTCAGTTCTTTTGGATTTGAATTCCCTCTAGGTAGAAAGAATCTGTTTTAATAGATCTAGTTTGTTTATTTTCTTGAAATAGCTGAGCATCCACTGATACAAATAAACAATCCAGTTGAAAACAGGACCTTGGCTGGTTTTTAAAACCAGCTGAACTAATAAACCAACTTGTCATTGCCATTCTTTCCAGAGAATTTTCCCCCTTGAAGCTGCTAACCTGTGGGGACTCTCATTTTATTAAAGGATTCACATTTGTGATACTGGCCAAATCATCTGAAAATGTAGATGTTTGGGATAAAGCAATAAACAGATGACCTAAGTGGGATTAAACTATAACAAATGAGCTTTCTCTGCTCTAGTCCCAGAATCTGTCAGTGTTTAGCCTAGCGGTATGATCAAAGCCAGATATGCTGGATCAGAGCAAAGACAAATTATAGCTGCCACACAGAAAAAGCAATAAGTAAATCAGGTAGGTATGCAGAATTCTCATGAATGCAGTGTTGTTTATGTTTCACTCTTTGAAAATAGTGACAGTGAATCTGGATGGTAAAAAACTGGGTCATGCCAGTGTACTTGAGTCAGCTATGTGCATGCCTGCTAGGGAGTTTTTCTTTGTTCTTTTTAGAGGTACTTGGCTTATTTTAATGGTTTTTCCTTGCATGGCATAATCATCAGCTATGTGATTAACCATGTCTAGTTAAGTTATTTCATCACATCAAAAGTAGTGTAAAATAGCTTTTCTGTTGACTGGAAATCTGAGTTTGGTGGTTATGAATGTACCAAACATCAAAGAGCTCTATTATTACAGACTACATGGAAGCAGGCCAGCAGCATTGAAAGTTTCCCCTCTATTGCTCCTTCTCTTAAGTGGAGTCATCACCCACTAGACTGGAGGGAAGGAGGTGATTTCCATAATAATTCATTCTTGCACTCTTTATCCAAATAGGAAGGATGGTGGCCAGCTGTTCTATATTTCTACTAAAGGCTGATAAAGAGAAAAATATGTGTTCATTTCATAGCGTGAAGACATCACTCTTTGCTGGTTAGAATGAGCACTAAACAAGCTTCTAATTCCAGCTTTCACCTCTAGCCAGTTGTACCATTATGGATAAGTTGTTTAACTTTTCTTGAAGTATCTATAAAAGGCAAAGAATAGGTTAGATTCATTTCAGGCATTAAAATGTATGCAATTTAAGTATGTGATTATATAGATTAGCTAAACTTGAACAAGTTAATTGGACACATGCAAATATCAGTCAGAGAAAAATTTCAATATAGAGAACATAAACTATATGAAAATATGCCTTGAAAATGCCAAAATAAAATAGGTGTTCAATAAAGTCCAATTAGATTTTCCTAATGATCAAAATATTGCACATTTTTAAATTGTGTTTTTTGTCTCAGTTTGGTTTCCTCAGAAATAGACCTTCAGATGAAGACTGAGGTAAGAATACTTCCCTTAGGAAGTACTTCTCGGATAAACTGGTGAGGAAATGATAAATTGAGGCAAGGAAAGTAAAGTTCTCAAGTAATGGTGTAAAATCAAAGTATGGCAAAAATTATTTAATTCCCCAAAGGGTTAGAGAGTTGAGATTCAGGTCACGTATGGGAGTTGAATGGTAGGGAAGTTAAACAGAGAAGTAATACTGAAGAAAAATAAATATGTTTCCTTTAAAGGAATAATTTTTTTCCCAGATTTCTTTTCATGAGATGATGATAAGTTAGGGAGTCTTTAGCTTGGGTGGCAGTGGGGTTGCTCAGAGACTATTTATTATATTACATATATCTAGTTCATCATCATTTAGAAGGGATTATATTGAAATGGCAGATTCTAATTTGGATCACCACTATTAGAAAAGAACAAGATTACTGTAGAATTTATGAGAACCCATTATGCTCTGTTTCATTTTATGAAATGTCAAAAGAAAAAGAAAAAATACTATCATACAATAAATGAAATAATCATTTTCTATGCTATTTTTCCTTCACTCCCTGCAGACTTGAAAATTTCATCTCAAATTTTGTTGAATTTAAGATTAATTCCATAAAGGGCTAGTCTTATGTGCCAATTTTTTCTTTCCTAATATGTCATAAAAACAGTTCAAGTAAACTATTCTTTAATATCTTTAATAATATTATTTTAATACCATCTATATACCAAAAATATACTTCTAAAAATGATTCCTTAATTTGTTACACAGAACTGCAGGAAGGTTTCCTGTCTATTCTGGCCCAAGACAAAAGAACTAAAAGAGAATGATGCTGCACTTTATATATTCCATTACAGGAATTAAAGCCTCAAAGTTTGATTCTTACTATTCAAAGTTGCATTAAGACTTTGAAAAGTTGAAAGGCATATCCCCCTCTGACTCCCCACAGTCACATTTTTGGACCTCCTCACCTGGTCATTGACATGAAAATCTCCTTCCCTAAAACCTCTTAAGAATAGTATAAGCAGGTCATCTGAAAATAGTATAATCAAGTCACTTGAAAAATACTACTTCTAGAATGACTTGAAGGATACCGTAAGTAAGGCAAGTAGTGGTGACTCCTGGGGTAAGAAATATACGGGGAAATTAGCAGCATCTGGGTCTGGCTAGGATATAAAAAAGATACCACCATATAACAGAGAGAGAGGAGGAGGAAGGTGTGTAGAGGGTGTTGTTTCAGATGGGTACAGCAAAAATGGGGCTGGGGGGTTGGCTGTGTTATAGTTATTTTAATATAGTTATAGCCAAATATATGCAAAAATGGCCATATGTAACTTGTGAAAGCTGTTTACTCTGTCAGCATTGATATTCTCATCTATAAAATGGGGCTATAAGTATTTATTCTAAAGGGTTTTCATTTCACAAAGTGCTTAAACATGTAGTAAAGTATTTTTAAAAAATGGTAGCTTCTATTTTTATCTCTAGGACAGGACGTAAGTGCTTAGTTCCCCATCTGTCAGGACTTCAGTAGTTGTTTTTTAGAATAGCATTAGAATAAGAAAGTGACCTTATTAACCAAGAAGAAATAGTGAAATAGTGCACACTTCAACATCTACAGTTTAGTGCCTGTGAAATGTGGACATGATATAAATTTGGAACTTAAAACTTAAATCCAGCAAAATTAACAGCTGAGAAAAACAATCAGCAGATAATCAAGATGCAAATTTTTACCTTACCAAATATTTATCACAGGAATCTCTCATCATTCTAGAGACCCATAGATTAAATTGATTTGGAATATCATCTCAAGTATAGTATACAATTGTGCCTAGCAGTATTTTCACAAATGTTCAGCTTAATAATCTACCAGATTTGTTCTGCAAGCTCAGTGGAGTTCGTAACAGTATTTTGTTAATGAATAGTGGAAGCATTATTTTAATGCAAGAAAAATAAGATTCTAATTGGAAAGGCATCCAACAAAGTGTCTTAATATTATTTATATCTTTTTCCTTCCTTAGTCTTATTAGGTAATTGGATCCTACTAACCACAGAGTTTTTTTTTCCTTCTTTTTTTCTGAGCACAGTCTACTAGTGAGTTTGAAGGGGCTGGGACAGAGCAGAATTGCTAAAGGATTTGGGGGACATTTATAAATGAGGTAAAAGATGCAGTAGTTGTTGCTGAGGCCAGAGACAATTGGGAGAAGAATCATACTGGTTGTGCTAGGAGGTTATTCTATCTCATATAATCTTCACATCTTACAGAAAATAAAAGGAATACTGAAGCAGATAAGTAACTTGCCTGGAGTGAATGGCTGTCAGGACTCAATCCAGGAGTGTCTGACTCCAATGTCCATATTCTTTCTCTATATCATTTTCTACAGTTTAGTTTTTTTAATAATTTCTTACTTAGAATGTATTTAGCTCTGTATTTTTAGATATATTTATGTCCTGGAAACCAAATGACAGAAAATTTATCTTTTATTCTGAGACATCAGGAGAGTACCCTGTTCATATATTACTGTCACAAGCTTTTGGGATGTATGTCAATTTATCTTTCTATTTCTGAAGAATGGGGTGGGGGGGAGGCTGTGGCACATTAAACAGAGGCAAAAGAGCAAGAAAAGAGAAGGCAACTGTCCAAAGCAGGATAGGACTGACAGATGAGAAGAATTATATAGAAGTTGAACAGAAGAAACAAATTGATGCTAACAAAATGTATGGAAAAGCAAGGGTTATCAGATATTTTTTAAAGTCAATGATATTTTTTAACTATGTGGTGGAAAGAACTGTTGTAAAATAGTTCTTCTATGACTTTGAGATTGAGTCGTGTCTCACTTTCTGGAGAGTACTGTTTGACATTCACATGAGAGTACTCTTAGCATTTGTCATGTGGCATGCCACCACCACACATATTCTACCCTAACGAATAAGACAACCCAAAATGTCTTGTTATCTGGATCAGGAAACTTTTTACCCTTATAATACTACCTAACAAACTACCTCAAACCTCGGTGGTTTACCACAATAAGCATTTAATCAGTTCACAAATCTGTGGGTTGATTGGATGATTTTGCTTATCTTGTAGAGATTGTTCACATGTTACGGGGGATGCCAGACTTTTGGTTGACTAGGATGGCCTTGTTGGAATGACAGCTGTGACTTGGCTCTGCTCCTCATATCTTTCACTCTCAAGCAGGCATGTTCTCATGTTGATAGAGAGTGCAGAAGCAGGCATTCCCCACTGTGTCAGCACTTTCCAAGCTCTACTTAAGTGATGCTTATTGATTTATCATGGCCAAATTAAGTCACATGGTCAAAGCCAGGGTCAGAGTGGAAGATCTCTGCACAGATACAAGGCAAGGTCATGCATTTATTGGCTTATGGTATTGAGGTTATGGGAAACCCAAAACTGAGGGATCAGCAAGAAAATGCTTTCTTTTTGAATACTGTGGCATTCTGGGGCTGGCTTTTGGTGATCCTTTGTCCTTGTCTTTTCTGTGACATGGTCATTACATGGTACTTTCTCTTCAGGGTTCTGCTGACTTCCAGCTTCTGGCTGTTTCCCATGGCTTCTCTTTCTTTGTGTCCAATTTTTCTTTGCTTAAAAGGACTTCAGCCATTTGGTTCAGTTTGAGCACATCTTAACTAAAAACATCTCCAAAAGTCCTATTTACAAATGTACCAGGGGTTGGGATCTGAACATGTCTTCTGGGGAGACAGAATTCAATCTCCAACATTGCTATATCCTCAATCTCCTTCCTAAATTATCACTTGTCCTTCTTAATTGAAGAGTAACTTGCTGTTCCATGAATGCACTGCTTTCCTAGCAGCCTTCTCAAGCAATGACAGGTGTTGTTGTTTTCTTTCCACCAACATTTATAACTCTGTGGGACGGGTATTCTCCATCTCCTTATTTCTACTCACTGCCACCATATTGACTGGTTTCACTTTAAATCCATGACCTTTATCCTCATGTAAGCCTTTAGTGCTGCCTGGGCTTCAAGCCTTCCTTTTCCTCTGCAAACCTCCAAAAATTTGTATACTATATTACTCTCACTTAATAACCTTGCTTTGTACTCCACTAAAAATAGAAGCAATCAAAAGAGAATTTCTTGCTAGTTCTCACTATCACATCTATCCATGTGCCTGCATCTATGCTCATACCTTCTCTGTCCTTTTGCCACTATGGAAACAATGTCTATATTCCCTACTAAGGCCAAAATCTAAAGTTATACATCTGATCCAATGCTTTCACATGCCCAAGGACACTGTTTTGGCCATTATCTCCACTTTCTGCTATATCTCTACATTTTTCTTCCAACAGATTATTCAAGCATAGCATAAAATGTCTCATCTTAAAAAAAATAAAACAAAATCTCCTTTTATCCCAATTCTACCTCCAGCTAAAATCACAAATTAATTGGTAGTAAAACTCTTCAAAATGGTAGTCTATACTTGCTATCTCCAGTTCCTCTCCAACTATTCCAGCTCCAATAATCTGGAATCAAGATTTCATTTCCCAGGAGGTACGGGAAGTTGGCTGAATAGAGTGGATCAAGGTCAGCCCTGCTCCAAGAAAAAGTTAGAGAAGAGAAGGGAGGGCAACTGAGACAGCAATTCAAGAGTGCAACTGACCCAGGAGAATCTTCTGGACCACACAGGTCAGCCCTGGTTGCAAAAGCTGAGGAACTGGGAAGCAGAAAACCTGAGCCTAACATGGAAGTGTGGAGCCAACAGGAGTGCATGGATAGGGAAACGGGGATTAGGAAGTAAACCAGGCCACGTTTCTTGAATGTACTACTCTCATCAGCGCAGTCCTGTGACCCATAACTCACCCCACACCCCACGCATCTGAACCCTTTCACCCACCCCCACTCCCTGCGCTCTAAGCACTCCTGCCCCACCAACCCCAGCACACGTACCTGCCCCACAGTCTCACCTCAAGTGCAGCCCAAACCACCCTTTCTGCACCCCTCCCAAGCACTACCTCCCTTTCCTGGCTCTGTGCAGGCTGTCACCAGCGCATAAAGGCTGTGGGCCCTCACCTGCATAGCTGGACTATACCTGTCTCCCACCCATAGTGTTGCACAGTCTCACACCCCACACCCCCACCTCCCCCTGAGTCTGCCCATCAGTTTACAGCACTCCTAGACCCATGCATGCGCTCGGCCCCCACTCACACCCCTCAGCTCTGGGAACAACAGTTATGGCACTCGTAGACCTACACATGCACACGGCCCTCAGTCATGCTTCCCAGCTCTGAGAAAGTACTGACCTGCACAGCCAGGTAACTTCCACCCCCAGCCCATGAAGGCAAAATGCCAACCTGCTGCCATAGCTCTGTGCATATGAACAAAGGGCCTATGAACAAAGGGCCCCACACGATAAACCAGTGCACACCAGGGTTACACCCCCAGACTTGTGCACCTGCACAGCTACATCTTCCATGGCTGCTGGGTGCCCACATTCACAAGCATCACCATAACATCCCCAAACTGCACTCATACCTGAGCTGCAATGTATCACTACGCAGTTGTGTCCCACCCCATATCCTGCATCCTTTTACACATCCACCCTGCAAACACAAAGCTTTAGATTATTGAAGGAAATCAACTCCCAAAGTAAATCATTTAAGATATTTACATGCAACAAAAACAACAGAAGATCACAAAGCATATCACAATGCAGACAGATATAGTCTAATGGCCAAATTAAAACACCAGAGGAGACAGACATTGGAACAACTAATCAAAGGTGTTCATATAACTCTACTTAATAAAATAAGTGGGATGGCTAATGACATAAAGAAGATCAAGAAGACAATAGAAGAGCATAAATTGGAATTTGAAAGGATAAATAGAAAAAATAGCAGCTATCACAGAGATGAGACTCTGGTGACACAATAAAAACAAACTAGAGGCACACAACAGCAGATTTGAAGAGACAAAAGAAAGAATAAGTGATATAGAGTCCAAGATAACTGATTTCAAACACTTAAAACAGCAAATTCCAAAAAGGATGGAAAAATTTGAATTGGATCTCAGGGAAATGATAGACAAGACAAAGCACACAAATATAAGAATCACTGGTGTCCCAGAAGGAGAAGAGAGAAGTAAAAGGCTAGGAAGAGTAGTTGAAGATATAATGGGGGAAAACTTCCCAACCTTTATAAAGGACATAAATATACAAGTCAAAGAAGCCCAACAAACTCCAAACAGAATAAATCCAAATAGGCCTTCCCCAAGACACACACTACTCAGTCTGTCAAATGTTGAAGAGAAGCATAAAATTCTGAAAGTGGCAAGAGAAAAACAATCTACTACATATAAGGGAAACCACATAAAACTGAGTTCAGAGTATTCAACTGGCACCATGGAGATGAGAAGGCAGTGAAAAGATATATTTAAGATTCTGAAAGAGAAAGACTTTGAGCCAAGAATTCTGTACCCAGCCAAATTGTCTTTCAAAACTGAGGGAGAGATTAAAAATTTCACAAACAAATCCTGAAAGTATTTGTCAACAAGAGACCAGCTCTACAAGAAATACTAAAGAGAGTTCTGCCAGTTGAAAAAAAAAGACAGGAGAGGGAGATCTGGAGGAGGGCACAGAGTTGAAGAGTACCAGTAAAGGTTACTTAAAGGATAAAAAGAGAAGGAGGGAGAAGAATATATAGATCTTACAAATAAAATAAAATAGATAAGATGGTGGATTCAAGAAATACCTTTTCAGTAATAACTTTGAATGTTAATGGACTGAACTTACCAATTAAAAGATACAGATTGGCAGAATGGATTAAGAAATATGATCCAGCTATATGCTGCTTATAAGAGAATCATCTTAGACACAAGGATACAAACATATTGAAAATGAAAGGATGGAAAATGATTTTCCATGCAAATTGTAACCAAAAGAAAGCAGGAGTAGTGATATTAATATTGGACAAAATAAACTTTAAATGTAAAGACATCATAAGAGATAAAGAAGGACACTATATATTAATTAAAGGGTCAATTCACGAAGAAGATATAGCAATCCTAAATGTATATGCTCTCAATTAAGGAGCTCCAAAGTACATGAGACACACATTGGCAAAACTGAAGGGATTGATAGAGGTTTCAACAATAATAGTAGGAGACTTCTATACACCACTCTCCTCTTTATAGATAGAATAACCAGACAGAAGATCAACAAGGAAAATAGAGAAGCTAAATAATTTGATAAATGAATTAGACCGAAATGACATACATAGATCATTGCACCCCAAAACACAAAGATATGCATACTTCTCTAGTGCTCATGGAATATTCTCCAGGATAGATCATATGCTCAGGCACAAAACAGGTCTTGATCAATTTTAAAACACTGAAATTATTCAAAGCACTTTTTCTAATCACAAGAGAATGAAGCTAGATCTCAATAACCACCAAAGAATGAGAATATTCATGAATATATGGAAATTAAATAACACACTCTTAAATACCAGTGGGTCAAAGAAGAAATTGCTAGAAAAATCAGTAGCTATCCGGAGATGAATGAAAATGAGAATACAGCTTATCAGAGCTTATGGGATGTGGCAAAGGCTGTGCTGAGAGGGGTTTATTGCCCTAAGTATCTATATTAAAAAATAAGAACAAAAATCGAGGACTTAACTGCTCACCTGGAGGAACTTGAGAAAGAACAGCAAAGTAACCTCAAAACAAATAGAAGAAGAGAAATAACAAAGATTAAAGCACAGTTAAATGAATGGGAGAAAAAAAAGAACAGTTGAAAGAATCAATAAACCCAAAAGTTGGTTCTTTGAGAAAATCAGTGAAATCAATGAACCACTAGCAAGATTGACAAAGGAAAATGAGAGTGGATGCAAATAAACAAAATCAGAAATGAGAAGCGGTGCATTTCCACAGTCCCTAAAGGAATAAAAGAAATCATAGAATGATACTATGAACAAATATATGCCAACAAACTAGACAACTTAGTTGAAATGGACAAATTCCTGGAGACACACAAACAAGCTACACTGACTCAGGAAGAAATAGAAGATCTCAACTGATCAATTACAAGTAAAGAGATTCAATCTGTCATAAAAAAATCTTCATACAAAAAAATGCCCATGGCCAGATGGGTTCACAGGGGAATTTTATCAAACATTCCAAAAAGAACTAACACCAATCCTACTCAAAGTTTTCCAAAAAATTGAAGGAGAGGAATTCTACCTAACCCATTTTATGAATATCATGTTAATATAAATCGGGTAAAGATGCTATAAGAAAGGAAAACTACAGGCCAATCTCCCTAATGAACACAGATACAAAAATTTTCAACAAAGTATTAGCAAATTGGGCAGACCACAGTGGCTCAGCAGTCAGAGTTCTTGCTTGCCATGCCAGAGTCCTGGGTTCAATTCCCAGTACCCCATGCAAAGAAAAACAAACAAACATATATATATATTTTTTTTCAGTATAAATCAAAATCAATCCAACAACACATTAAAAGAATTATGCACCATGACCAAATAAGGTTTATACCAGGAATGCAAGGATGGTTCAGCACAAGAAAATCAATTAATGTAATACAGCACGTTAACAAATCAAAAAGGAAATGATCATATGATCATCATCGACAAAATTCAACATCCGTTTTTGATATAACACTCCAAAAAATAGGAATCAAAGTTAACTACCTCGATATGATAAAGGGAACATATGATAAACTGATAGCCAGCTTCATACTCAATGGAGAGACACTGAAAGCCTTCCCCTTAGGATAAGGTACAAGACAAGGATTCCCACTGTCACCACTGTTATTCAACATTTTTGTGCTAGAAGTTCTAGCTAGAGCAATCAGGCCTTGGAAAGGAAGAAGTAAAACTCTCATTATTTGCAGATGATATGATGCTATACTTGGAAGGTCCTGAGAAATCTACAACAACGTTGCTTGAGCTAATAAACACATTCAGCAAGGTGGCTGGATATAAAACTAATGTGCAAAAGTCAGCAATGTTTCTATACTCAAGCAATGACATATCTGAAGCATCAGTTAAGAAAAAAATTCTATTCAAAATAACAACTAAAAGAATCAAGTACTTAGGAATGAATTTAACTAGGGCCATAAAGGACTTGTACACAGAAAACTATATAACATTGCTAAAAGAAATCAAAGAAGTTCTAAATAAGTGAAAAGGCATTACCTGCTCATGGATAGGAAGGCTAAATATAGTTAAGATGTCAATTCTACCCAAATTAATCTACAGATTCAACACAGTATCAATCAAAATTCCAACAACCTACCTTTAAGACTTGGAAAAGCTAGTTATCAAATTCATCTGGAAGGGAAAGTGCCACCAAATAGCTAAAAGCATCCTAAAAAAGAAGAATGAAGTGGGATAATTAACACTCCCTGACTTTAAAACCTATTATAAAGCCATAGTGGTCAAAACAGCATGGTACTGGCACAAAGATAGAATCATTGACCAATGGAAACTAATTGAGAGTGCAGAAATAGATGACCAAATCTATGGTCAACTGATTTTTGACAAGGTCCCAAATCCTCTAAACTGGTACAAAATAATCTTTTAAATAAATGGGCATGGAAGAACTGGATATCAATAGCCAAAAGAATAAAAGAGGACCCCTATCTTACTTGCTATACAAAAACTAACTCAAAGTGGATCAAATACCTAAATATAAAAACTAGCACCATAGAACTTCTAGAAGAAAATGTGCAGAAACATGTTCAAGACATAGTAATAGGAGGTAGCTTCCTAAACTTTACACCAAAGCACAAGCAACGAAAGAAAAAATAGATAAATAAGAACTCCTCAAAATCAAATGCTTCTGCAGCTCAAAAGATTTTGTGATTCAATTCCTAGAGCCAAATAAAAAAATAAAGACGTTGTCAAAAAGGTGAAGAGGCAGCCAACTCAAAGGGAGAAAATATTTGGAAAGCACATATAAGGCAAAGGTTTGATATCCTGTATACACAAAGAAATCATGCAACTCAACAACAAAAGAACAAACAACCCAATTACAAAATGGGCTGAAGATATGAATAGGCATTTTTCTGAAGAGCAAATACAGATGGCTCAAAAGCACATGAAGAGATGTTCATTTTCATTGGCTACAAGGGAAATGCAGATCAAGACTACAATGAGATACCACCTCACACCTGTCTGCTGTTAAACAAACAAAAAACTACAAATGTTGGAGATGATGTAGAAAAATTGGAATATGTATAAACTGCTGGTGGGAATGTATAACGATATGGCCACTAAGGAAGACATTTTGGTGGCTACTTCGAAAACTAAATATCAAGTTGCCCTGTGACCTGACAATACCACTACTCAGTATATACCAGAAGAGTGAAAGCAGTGACACAGACAGACATTTGCACACCGATGTTCATAGCAGCATTATTCACAGTCACCAAAAGACAGACACAAACCAAATGCTCATCAACAGACAAGTGAATTACAACAGACAAGCGAATTAACAGAATGTGCTGTATACATATGATGGAATATTATGCAGCAGTAAGACAAAATGACCTCCTAAAGCACATGACAAGTGAATGAGGCTTGAGGTCATAATGCTGAGTGAAATAAGCCAGACACAAAAGGATAGATACTGTATAATTCCACTTTTATAAGCATGGTAAAGGTGGCTGAAGGATGTACTGATTGAGAAGTACATTGCTAAGCAATGGTGTATACTTATGAACAAATGTTGTGCTGCTACAAAAAAAGAATGAAGTCGTGAGTCAAGCAGTGGTGTGAATGAACATGTGGGACATTTGGTGAGGTGAAATAATCCAGAAACAAAAGAACAACAATGTTATGGTCTCTTTTAGAAAATGCTTACAAGAAAATGGTGGCCTAGGTTGTAAGCTTTTATAGCAGACACGTTTAGATTTAGTCTGGAGTGATAATTTTTGTTTTTGGATTTCAAGAGGCTGTTTTATATATATATATATATATATATATATATATATATATATATATATATATATATATATACCCTGATATTTAGACATAATGAAGCTGGACAGGCTGGGGTTAAAGTAATTCAGAACACAAGGATAGGAAAAAACATGTCTACATTTTAGAAACACACATACTCTTTGAGACTATTGGAAGAAAGATTTATTTGGTTTGGAACTGAAATTTTCTGTAGCATATAATCTAACTCAACCTACCTGTATAGCTCATTTGAACAACTGAAACACAGGGAGCCCTGAATAAGAAAGAGGTCCTTTAATCCTGTATAGCTTAATGTAATGCCTGGAAACATCCTAGAGTACTAAGCAGATAATCAAAAAGTATTGGCAAAGTCCCTTAAGGGATGGGAGAAAGACTATGGAACTACAAAACCTTACCATCAGGAAATCCCCAGATACTGTATTAAACTATAGGGATACCCAAATCAATAGGCCATGCCCTCAATCATGAGGCTTACACTAGTGAAGCTTATATAGGTAGCAGAGAAGTCTAGCCTACCTATAGGTATGCCTAAGAGTTACTTCTGGAGGACCTCTTTTGTTGTTCAGATGTGGCTTCACTCCCTCTAAGCCCAATTCCACAAGTGAAATTACTGCTCTCCCCACTAAGTGGGAAATGACATTCATGGGTGAAAGTCTCCCTGGCAACATGGGAGAGGACTCCCAGGGATGAATCTGGTGCTGGCACCGTGTGATCAACAATTCCTTCCTGACCAAAAGAGGGAAAAGAAGTGTATCAGTGGCAGAGAGAGTTCAAATAGACTCAAGAGGCTACTCTGGAGGTAGCTTTTACGTAAGCTCAGTTAGAACTTGCTACCTACCATAACCTGCCAACTCTAACCAGGACCATTCCTGCCAATCCTAAAGAACACCTACAGCAATATATAAGATTCCAGAAAGGTTCCATGCACTAGTGTAACTTTCCAGAAACCTACAACCTCCAATGGGTCCCTGGACCAGATACGTCCTGAAACCTAGAGGGCCCAGCCTCTCCAGAACATCAGATAGTTCCATCTCCCTACCCCATATTAGTGACAGACCCTTCCAACATGAAAAAAATAGAATGGCCATAGCCCAAACATCCCTAAAGAGAGGAATAGAAAGATCAGAGGTGATGGTGGAGTTATACAAACGAGAGAGAATTTAGCAAATGAATATGATTGCTGAATTACTAAATTGATATCTCTTTTAGTCTCCAGTATTTAGAGCAGCTAAAAGTAAAAGCCTAAAATTGTGTAATTATAACCCGTGTTGAACTCTGAAATATGTCCTACAACTAATTGTCGTTCTGGGCTTTGAAATTTATTGCTTTTTTGTATATATGTTATTTTTCACAAAAAAAAGAAAGAAAAAAGTCGATTGTGGTGATAAAATATCTTTAAGCCTTCTAGCCTCCTATATTCTTGAGCAGCTAGAAGGAAAAATCTGAGAGGGTGGTACGGTAGCCCTTGACAAACTCTGGGATCTGTCTTGTAAATACTTGTTGAAGAGTGCTTTGAAAACTATTACTTTTTATTTCTTTGCTTTGTATATATATATGTTATACTATTTGATTAAAAAAATTAAAAAAAAAAAGATTTCATTCCTATAACTCTATGGAGCATTCTTGTATCAAAGTCACGTTGTCAAATTTCAACACTATTGAACACACACCTCAATTTTCAGTTCCCATATAAACTGATTCAGATCATCAGTACCTACTCCCTTAAATGTTTTTTTATCCTCCCTTGACCTCCTTCAATTTCTTGGTTTTCCTCTTATTGAACACTCTTTCTCTGCTGTTTTTTTTAACATCTCAGTCTCTTAACAATGGGATATTCCAGGAGTTACCCCTAGTTCTTATCCAGTTCTATGTCTTGAAATATAATCATATGATAAAAATCCCCAAACTTGTATGTGCAGCCCAGATTTCTTCCCTTCAGATCTAGAAGCATACGTGAAAGTACCTACCAAGACATTTTCACTTGGGCTTCTAAAAATCATGTTACGTTTTTACAAGTCCCAAGCCTAACTTCTGATCTTTCCCGCATGGACTTGCTCTCACAAGAACCTCATTTTCATACTGTTTCCATTGATACCAACCTTGTCTAATATGAAATCATACAGTTATTATAATATTATCCTAACTTACCTCCATGCTTCTGACTTTTCCCTTCAACAATTTATTCACACACAGAAGCTAGGTGAGTACTTTTTTATGGTAAGTCCCATCAAGCCACTTCTCAAAACCCTCCAAACGCTTTCCATTACATGCACATAAAAGGTCAATGTCCTTAAAATGGCCTACAAAAAGAACTGCGAATGATTTTGACCTGTATTAATTTTCTGACCTCACTGCCTAGTACTCTCACTGTGATTCTCTCAACTCAAATTTCTTTTACTTTGAAACACCAAGCATGCTTCTGCCCCCAAAGCCTTCTCACTTAGTGTTTCCTGTGCTTAGAACACATCTCCCCAAATATTTCTATGGTATACTCCATGACCAGCTTCACAGCTTTGCTCAAATATTATTCAATCAGTAAGTAAGGCTTACTTAACCACAATTTTAAAAGTAAGGCTTTTCTTAAGATAGCATTTAATATTTAACACCCCCTCTCCAACATTTCTCATTCCCTTTATTGGTTTCCACAGCACTTATTCTCATCTCTCAGAAGCTTTCCCTGACCAAAGATGAATTTTGAGTAATGAAACAAATGTAGATTGAGCATCTACTATATGAAAACACGTGCAAAAGATGCCATTCTCTGTTGTGAACAAGGCATTTTCTATTTTTTTATTACAACATATATCGCAGTACAAAGTAGAAATAAATCACTTAATATGAACAGAACAAATCTTTGTCATTTTCCAAGTTTAACCCCATTGCCCACAGTTTGCTCTTAAAGAATAGATTTTAATTACACCATCAAATATCAGAAATTCTCCATTTCACAATGAAAAAAAGTCTCGATAAAGAATAATAAGGCATAACTCATTATGTGGTCTCAATTGATTTGCATTCATTCATTCACAAACAAATAATGATTAGAATATATGTAGTAACAAGAGGTTGCAATCAAACCAAGGCCCATATACTTTATGTGGTGGAGTTCAATTTTATTCCGAGGTCTGCTTTGTGGATAACCAGGGCCGCTCCCCCACCCCCACCCCACTATGCTGCACTAGACTTCATTTAAGCCCATTGACTCTCTACAATTGGGCTGACTCTGTGGCTCCCCTACATTTCCCTCAGTGCTTTCATGAGACTAGGGAAACATGTTATCCATAAAGGCATGGGTTGTTTAGCATTTGGCATTCACTATTCTGAGGATTTTATTTGGACTAAGACTTATTCCCACTTTCTTGAGGGTGGAGTATATGATGAAACACCTAGCTAACAAGTGATTTTCCTTGTGGTACATAAAATTTACTGGGGGAGGAATTTTAAGCTGCACTTCCTGCTAACCTTGTAACTCCTATATCTGGGCAGCTACATATAAAGGTTACAGAACTGCAATGAGCAGTGAAAACAGACAGCAAAGTAATTGAGTTAGAAAAAAAGATCGACTTCATTGATTAGACAGAAATATTTGGGAATAAAAAACCTTAAAATTATCTCTAATAATTTCTTTCCCCAGGAGTATCTATTTTACTTAAATGGATTTCAGAGACAGAAGCATGTCATACGTTCTTAGCTTCTGAAGAAAGATTTGATGTTCAGTCAATTCACTCATATAATAACAATAAGGAGGCTTTTCTTGCCTCCCACCCAAATAAAAAGTCCTTTGTTTCCTGAAATCAGAGTCATAAAGCAAGCAAGAGTGAATGAAGTTCTTTGAGGAGGGGCATTAAGCTCAGTTTGCACATGTGCAGGTTTGAAACTGTCATGTACCTCAGAAAAGCCTTTAATTCTCATTCAATCTTGCTGGGTGGGATCTTTTTTATAGTTTCCATGGAGATGTGACCCACCCAATTGTGGGTGGTAACTTTTGATTGGATGGTTTCCATGGAGATGCATCCCCACCCATTCAGGGTGGGGTTGCTTACTGGGGCCCTTTAAGAGGGCACCATTTTGGAAAAAGCCCAGTGCCCACAGAACCAACAGAGCCCACCCTGCCTGAGATCTTTGTAGATGCAGAAGGAAGTCACCCCCATGTGCCTTCCCAGCTGAGAGAGGTGTTCCTGACACATCAGTCTTCCTTGAACGAAAGTATCTTTCCCTACATGCTTTAGTTTGGACAATTCTAAAGTCTTAGTTTGGACAATTTTATATGCCTTAGTTTGGACAATTTTACAAGTAAACTTGTAACTTAATGCGTCCCCCTTTTAAAAGACATTCCATTTCTGGTATATCTCATTCCAGCGCTTACAAACTATATAGCACACTCTGGGACTAATTGTGAAAGCAGGTCCTCATTAAGATAGGGGAATGAAACAAGCACAAATAAAACCTTTTATACCAAGCCCATCCCTCAAATCTTTTTAGACACTGGGAGTCAAGACTTCTGTTCCTTCTGGGGCTTCTCAGTGATTTTACATTGATTTCGCAGATTCATCACTATAATTCTCACTCCTAAGGTATCTCAAAGGTTTGTTTAGGAGAAAGGAGCCTGTGTTAAAGTTTCTCTTCCATTTCTCAGGAAGTCTGAGTCTACTTTTTCTATTTTCTTTTGATGTTCAATCATTTTCAGTGCCCCACCCTCTCTGTTCCAGAATTATTCAAATTAGGTTTTAAATGAACACAGCTTTCTAGACGTTTAGCTGTTGGCAGAAGTTCAAAACGCTTTGCTGGCACTTGAGAACCAATCACTTCACTTGGAAAGTTGCACCTTCAGTGAATTATTTAAACATTTTCTTGATTAATAAACTCCGGGAAGGAAACTCAAAGTAATTGCTTGGTCCAGGTTTTCTGTTCTCTTTGTCTTTTTATACTGCAGTTTTACAAGCATTAATAGAGTAATACAGAGAGTAAAACATAAGCTTTACTGCTTCACTCCAAAATCCAGCATTGTCAAAGCATATTGTTTCTACATATTACTGACATTAACTCACTACCCCAAAAATGTATCAAGGAACAGACAGCAGAGAGTCTGAAATGACACTGCAGAGAACAGAAAAAATAGATTTATTCAATTTGTATGTCACAGGCATGTAGCTCAAGATCGCCACTTCAAAAAGAATAACAGCAGCATGAGCCAGCTTGTATTAAAAGCAAAAATCAAGCTTTGTGAAAAAGAGTAACCAAGCATTTTAGAATAGCCATTGTTAGGGCACTATGCAAAATTAAGATCACATAAAACTATAATAACATCTATTAATTGCCTGAAGCCTATTGAGTCTTGCAGATCAGGGACAGATTGCTATGCTTACTAGCCACACTTAATAATGTTCCTCATCTCCATCTTTTACAGCTACGATCTCCTGTAAAATGCTTTGTTCCAACTTAAAGAACTGAAGCAAGAATAACTCCTTTTTCTCCCCAGCTGAGTTCTGGCAAGTAGACTTTTAAGTTACTTGCACGCTAGGGAGCAAAGCACTAATGAAAGCATATGAAAAGCAATGTTCCTAAGGAAAAGGTAAATGCTAATAACCAGTGCAACAACTTTTTATGACTTGGGCCTTTAAAGTGGAAAGCACTTTCTATAACAATAAATGTTCTGTGTTATATAATGTTGCAATAACACACTAAATAACTGAACAATAGTTGTGATTTTTCCTTACTGTAACAAAATGTGTTCAGAATCAAAAAATAATATTCTTTCCTCTTTACTGTTTCAATTACGTATGTATTAAGCTTTGACAGACATTTTTAAGAATTATTGTCAAACTCCAAAGATGAAAAGTCAAAGCATGATTGAAGCCAGTATTGAACATGTTTTATAATATTATTTGCTGTAGATGAGAGTTTTATATATTAATGGCTATGGTCATGGGTTAGACAGTGAGGAATGATACCAGGGACTCGGATTTAATTAAATTTGGAAGGCTGATTATGCTGTATGTGCAGAAACAAATTCCCATTATCCACATAAGAGAATGTGGATTGGTACTATTGAAATGTTTGTTCTATAAGTTTGTCATGGGTAAGACCATATGTAGTGAGTCAGTGCATAAATTCTTTATTCTGCTGCTGGGAAAAAACCTCAAGGGAAAAAGTTATTTCATCAAAATATGAACAACAACAACAAAAAAAAAAGCCCAGAACTCTCAGTTTATTCAAAAAACTGTCAGAAGTTCCTTTTATGCAACTATCACCAACTAAATGATCAGAGGTCCCTTTATATGACACCCAGCTTACTTTACATAAAGCAATAATTTTCTTAATTACTATATGAACAAAGAAAAATTATTGTTTATGGACACATTCATATTTCCCAAATGCATTGGCATGAGAGGGCTATGACCACACCCACCCACTGTCTTAATCAGCATTCCTCAAACATCCTAAATAAACCCATAATGAGTAGAAGAGTGTTGTGTTATGCAAAAATACTGTAAGAACTCTCATAAAAATACTATAAGACTGCTTCTTGCAAATCAATCATTGCTCCTACCTTTCTATATCGAAATTCTGAGGCCATTGCTTCTTAAAGTGGCCTCAGGATCTAACTACAAAATAAGACTGAGCTAAAGACACAAAGCAGTATTTGCCCTAATGTCAGGAGAAAGTGGTAATTGAATCCTTCATTCTTCATCTCTATAGAAAGTAGCTAATGTTTCTTACCAACCAGTTTTGCTTAAGAAATATAATTCAACAGTCATATCAGAAATTTATTTTCTCCATACTTTTGATGTTTTTTATATAAAACACAATTCCAACAAAGCTTAGCAAATCTGTGATCCTGTAGGCAGCTGGTCAAATGTTTAAAAAGAATTATTAAAAAGAAGAATGAAATATTATGGTTAAAGACCTAGGGTTTGGGATCATTTCATTTTATCTCCTATAACTATAAGGAGAGCTTGACTCTTGTGCCATTCTCAGTAACATTGAATGAAGGAATCTCCTATGAAAAAGTCATAAGACAGGATCAACGTCATCATGGGTTTTTGATTTCCCATCCATGCCCATAGCAGCCAATGATAACAATCCATTATATTCTTTCCCTGAGCCTAGCAGAGATTTAAACTGTCTCATTATGATATGCCAAGAGTCCACTATCAATGAATGAGAATTGGTGTTCAAAATGAAATGTCTTTTTTCTGTTTAATGGTTCAAGAGTCTTAATCATTAACTTCAGAAGAGTAGGGCATTTGCTTTAAGAACTTTGACAGAAATTTTTTCTCAATGTAAATTTAATGCAGTTTGCATTTGAAACATGTTTTGATATCATTATATTTTATTGTTTAATTTTATGAAATATTCATTTTTCATGACTATTGTGTGATATTCTATAGGCACAAAATAGATTCAATAAATCAAAATTCTTTAATGCCATCCATTTCATTGATAATAAATTGTTACTTAAATATCAAGATGAAAAGTTTATAGTTAGTACTTCATTTTACTATCTTTTAAAAAAATACATACACGTAAAAGTCTTGGTTCATGTGCTGATGAAATCTATTGGTCTGCAAATGCCAAATATTTGCCCAACATGTTGCTAAAGAATCCTTTGAGTCTGAATGACATCTAAAATCCCATGATTCAGATCCTTCTTCAACTGATGGTTGGTTAGATGTGATGACAGTTATAAGATTTTTATACCCTGGTATATGTTTAGAATGCTATTAGAAAACTAAAGCTATGTATAAAGCTGATATTATATTTTATCTAGAGTATAGCTTATGTAACAGTTCTCATTCTAACATTTCCACACCGTCTGTTGTTTGGGAACCATACAATATAAATGAAATAGCTATAATAATTTCTTTTATGCTGGTGGTAGGGTAAGGAGGTAGCTGGTTTGTTTGTTTTTTATAAAAGAAAATAAGAAACAATATATTTAAGAGACCCTTAGGCACTTGAGAGTGGATAATGAAGCTATCTGTTAAATTTGAGAAAGCGATAAGTGATAACAATTAAGACATGTTGTTTATCTTGTCAAATTTGAGAAATGAAAGCCACTATATTGAACCAGCTTCCTGGGAAGCTAGAAATTATGCAGGAATGTATTTCTCTGTTGGTGCCGATATATACATTTGAACATATTTAAAATTATTATTAAACACTGTGCACTTGCAAATAGCAACAACACTCTTTTGTGTTTACAGTTGTTTCATATCAACATAAGGGAAAGTCAGTTTTTGAACAATGTGATTATCTGTTGTGATGGTTAGTTTCATGCGCTCAACTTTGCTAGGCTGTGGTGCCCAGTTGTTTGTTCAAACACTCAGCTACATGTTGCTTTGGAGATATTTTGTAGACAATGTTTGTAGGTAATTGGTTGACCTTAAGTAAAGGAGACTTTTCTTGATAATCTGGTGGTTCTTATACAATCACCTGCAGTCCAGTCCTTAAGAGCAAAAACTGAGGTTTCATCAGGAAGAAGAAATTCTGTGTCAAGAAGGCAATGTAAAATCCTGCCTGAGTTTTCAGCCTGCTGGTCTGGCCTCTTTTGTGAATTTTGGATTTGGCAGCCCCCACAATCAAGGGAGCCAATTCCCTAAAATAAATCTCAATATAAACATTGTCCTATTGGTTCTATTTTCTGGAGAACTCTGATTGCCAAACCTTTGATAATAACATTTTTTGTGGGTTAGAATGCAAAACCCTTGTTTCATCATCACAGTGATTATTTTCCCTTGCCGAAAGGAAGAGGAAATTAAAAAAAAAAAAAAAGAAGGAAGAAAACAAAGAAGAGGCAAAAATTCACAAACACACAAAAAAGTTTTCAATGTGCAAATTAAAATTACTGTTTTAATTTTCACTTCACATCCACTAACATAGCTAAAATGAAAAGGGCGACAATACCAATGTTGGTGTAGACGTAGAGCAACTAGAACTCTCATGCACTGCTAATTGGAGAGTAAAATGGTATATCTGGGAAACATAGAAGTATTTTCTTATAAAGGTAAACATATACCTACTCTAACATCCCGAAATTCCACACCTAGCTAAAGAACTTAGCATAGTGAAAACATGTCCACAAAAACACATTAATAATAATTATATCAGTATTATTCATAATAGCAAAAATTGGAAACAATCTGAAAATCCATCAATGGGAGAACTGATTACAAATAATGTATCTTCATACAGTAGAATACTACTTGGCAATAGAAAAGAATGAGCAGTTGATATTGTATGCTATTACTGTATGAATATCGAACATATTTTAATCATATAACAGGACATAGCCTATATTTCCATCCACATGAATTTCAAGAATAAGCAATTCAAATCTGTAGTGATATAAATCAAAACATAGGTGTCAAAGAGGGGTGAGAGCTTTTTGGAAGAAAATACTCTGGAGTGATAGAAATGTTCACCTCTTGGTTGGGTGTTGGTTATATGGGTGTATACATTTGACGAGGTTCATGAAATTGGACAGTTAGAATCTGTCATATAAGACTGAGTGAGGGCATACTGGATCCTAAGAAGAAAGCAAAGCACAGATTAAGTTCAGATATCTATTTTCTTATATCTTTGCTTTTCACATTTATATTTTGAACATTTGGATGTAAATCAATAGAACTCAGGTGAAACAAAAAACTCACTCTACTAATTTTGCTGATATTGAGCCAAACCTAATTATAATTACTGTTTATGTCATGTGAATTAAGTGGATAATATCTTTTTAAATTATCTTTCCAGTCAAGCAACATGGTGACACAAGAGTTTCCACAGAGTTTTTGAACCCCTACCAAAAAATTCCAGAGCCATCATTCCCAAGACCCCAGGAAATAGTTAAAAGGGTAACAGTAACTGGACAACGGCTAAATCAAGAAAATGCAGCTTTAAAAACTATAGGCCTTTGCTGACCCTTCCTTCACACCTCCCCAGCACAGTATGGAGTCACCCTACATTCCATTCGTGGGTGCCAGGCCCTGACTGAGAGGCAGCACAGTGTGCATGCAAGTGCCTTTATGTCACGGCAAATCTATTGAGTGGCAGGCAGAAAATTGAACTGGGGAACTCTGCTCTAGCTTGTCTTCACAAGACTTGCCCTGAAACCAGAAACAGGGGAAGCAGTTTAAGAAACAATTCAAAGTGGCCTGGGGCAAGGATTACCAGCTTTAAGATATGCAATAAAGCAGGGACAGGGTCTATTTCATAGGGAGTGGAGGGAATACTGAGATTCATCTAAATGTGAATTCCTATATCCTTCCATCTCCCTACTGTTTTAATATAATTGTTGCAAATTATGTCTTTATACATTGAATGTTCAAAACCATAGATTTGGCATTACTTTTTATGCATTTGCATCTTAGAAACTGTAAGAAGTAAAAAGTGAAGTTACCTACTAAGAAATACAATAGAATTTACTTGCATTCATAGTTACCTTTTGCCAGAAACCTCTGTCTCTTCATGCCACTTCATTCGACTTTCTAGTCTCCTTTCCTTTCAAAATAAAGAACACCCTTAAACATTGCTTATGAGGCTGGTTTAGTAGTGATTAACTCCCTCAGCTTTTATTTATCTGGGAATATCTTAATCTCCCTGTCATTTTTTGAAAGACAATTTCAGCATATATAAAATTTTGGTTGACAGTTGTTTTACTTCCGCACTTAAGTATTTGAAGTGCCTTCTTTTCTTCCATAGTTTCTGATGATAAATCAGCATTTAATCTTTATGTTACAGCTCCCTTGTATATAACACTTTTTTTCTCTCAGCTTACAGAACTCTTACCCATCCTTGATTTTTGACAATTTGTCTACTATGTGTATGTGCATGGTTCTGTCTGAATTTATCCTGTTTGGGATTCTTCACACATCTTGATTGTGTATATTTTATCTTTCATTCAATTTGGAGAGTTTTCTCCATTATTTCTTCAAACATTTCTTCCGTCCCTTCCTTTCTCTCTTCTCCTTTGCTGTATATATTGGTATGCTTGATGGTGTTCCACAGGTCTTTGAGGCTTTGCCCATTTTTTTCATTCTTTTTTTCTTTTTGCTCCTCAGCCTAAATAATTTCAATTGTCTTGTCTTCAAGTTCACTGATTCTTTCTTCTGCTAGCTGCACTTTGCTGCTAAAATCCTCTAGGGAATTTTTCTTTTCAGTTATTGTACTTTTCAACTCCAGTATTTCTGTTTGCTTTCTTTTTAAAATTTCTCTCTTGAGATTTTATTATTGTTTTTCATATTCTTGGTATCATTTAGTTCTTTTTCCATGTTTTCCTTTATCTCTTTGATCATATCAAAACCATTTTTTTAAAGTTTCTGTTGCATACATCCAGAGTCTGTTTTTATTCATTGATGATTCCTTAGTTTTTATGTTGTTCCTTTACATTTGTCAACATTTCCTATTTCATTGTTTTTCTTGTAATCTTTTTGAGCTCTAGATATTTGAACATTGTGTTAACTCTGAGATGTAGTCCCTGAATTCTCTGTTCATTAAGTTTATATCCAGGTAGTAATTTGACAGAGATTTCCTAGAATTCTAGGAGCTAACAAAAACAGAGGCAAAACAAACAGCAAAAATAAAAAAACCTTTCATAACCTCAGTGTTGGCTGGTATTCTCAAGAATTTAGTCCTTCTGTTAAAAAGACCAGTCTATGTTGAAATTGAAGTTCAGGGTCCTACCTGTCTTTTCTGAGCCAGTATCTATCCTATGCTTATGCTAGAAAATGTGGACAGAAGCTGGGCTTCCAGTCCTGGTTCCAAAAGTCCTCCCCCCACTACTGTGAGAAATAGCATTGAGAGATCTGGCCCCTGCTTGGGGGAAGGCTAAAGACAAGGACAGCTGGGGGTGTATTCCACCACAAAAAAAGTGGGGAACATAGATCCATATTAAGCCAGATTTTGGCCAGCAAAGAGAGGGAACAGGAACCCCACAGTCAACCTGACCTGGGAGGAGGTATAGCCTGTACTCTGAAGGCATACAGGCCTTAGGACAGTTATGCTATTAAACCACACCATCTACTGGGCAGGATTAAAATACAAGAGAATTGAAGGGATTTTTCAGAGACTACCCAAAAAATTATTTCAGGCCAATTGGAGTGAGACTAGACACTTACTTGCACAGGAACCCACCCCTGTTTTGGCTAAGAAACAAGAATGACACAATTCTTAAAGCAGTGCCCTAAAACAAATCCAGGTCTTAAAGGATGGTGAAAAACAGAGCACCACTGGGAGACAGCAGACTTGTTTACTACAAACAGAGACACTGCCATGGTACCCAGTGTTAACTCACATCACTGAGGCAAGCCGCTGAGGTACCTAGTTTTGTGGGAGGCTGGAAAGCAGAACCAATCTGACACCTGGTTGGTGAGAGAGAGGAACAAATAGAGAACAAATCCAACTAAAGGAAGACCCTAGGAAAAGAGATAAAATTACTATCTTAGTTTATAATAAACTAAGCAAGAAAATTAGATGTTGCCACCAGCAGAAAAACCATAACTCATACCAGGAAGAATGAAGATATGACCCAACCAAGGAAACAAATGCACACCCAAACGGAGATGAAGGTATTGAAACAATTAATTAATGATGTTAAAACAGATCTAAATCAATTCAATGAGTTGAAGGAAAATATTGAAAAAGACCTGAATGATATAAAGACACAGGAAGTCCATACAGAAGAACGTGAAAGCTTAAAAAAACAAATGGCAGAACTTGTGGTAATGAAAGGCACAATAAAATAGATGAAAAACACGACAGAGAATTACAACAGCAGAATTGAAGAAAAAGAAGGAAAGATTAGTGAATTAGAAGACATGACATCTGAAATTCTATACACTAAAAAACAGATAGGGAAAACAATGGAAAAAATTGAGCAGGGTCTCAGAGAATGGAATGACAACATGAAGCACATGAATAAACATGGTATGGCTGTCCCAGGAGGAGAAGAGAAGGTAAAGGGGCAGAAAGGATAATGAAGGAAATAATCAATGAAAATGTCACAACTCTTATGAAAAACATAATACTACAGGTTCAAGAAGTACAGCGTACCCCAAAAAGAATAGACTCAAACAGACCTATGCCAAGGCACTTACAAATCAGGCTGTCAAATGCCAAAGACAGAAAAAATTCTGAAAGCAGCAAGAGAAAAGTGATCTATCAGAAAAAAAAGGAAACTCGATAAGACTAATTGTGGATCTCTCAGCAGAAATCATGGAGGCAAGAAGGCAGTGGAATGATATATTCAAGATACTGAAAGAGAAAAAATGCCAAAAGAGAATTCTATATCTGGTAAAACCATCCTTCAACAATAAGGAAGAGCTTAAAATATTTACAAATACATAGACATTGAGAGCATTCATGAACAGGAGACTTGCTCTACAGAAAATAAAGACAGCACTACAGGCAGATAAGAAGAGACTGAGGAGAGTAGTTTGGAGGAGTGTGTAAATGAAGATTGGCAGGAGAGTACTATAGGGTTAAAAAAGAGAATAAAATAAGATGCAACAAGTAAAATCTAAAAGAAAAATAGGTTTAAAAAAGTGCAGCCTTTATGGTAATAACATTAAATGTTAATGGGTTAAACTCCCCAATCAAAAGACACAGATTCACAGAATGGATAAGAAAAGTAAACAGGATTCTTCTATAGGTTGTCTACAAGACACTCACTTAAGACCCAAGGACAAAAACAGGTTGAAAGTGAAAGGTTGGAAAAAGATAATCCAAACAAATAAACCAGAGAAGATAGGGGGTAGCTATACTAATATCAAACAAATTAGACTTCAAATGTAAAACAATTAAAAGAGACACAGAAGGACATTATGTAATTAATAAAAGGGACAATTCATCAGGAAGACATAACAATCATAAATATATATGCACTGAGCCAGAGTGCCCCAAAATACATAAGGCAAACAATGACAACCCTGAAGGGAGAAGCAGACACTTCTACAAAAGTAGTTGGAGACTTCAAAGCACCACTCTCATCAATGGATAAGATGTTTAGACAGAGGAGCAATAAGGAAACAGAGATCTTAATAATGTGATAAATGAACTAGCCTTAACAGACATTTACAGAACATTGCACCCAACAGCAGGACACACATTCTTAAGTGCTCATAGATATTCTCCAGTATAGTTCACATGTTGGGTCATAAAACAGGTCTCAGTAAATTTAAAAATATCAAAATTATACGAAGCACTTTCTCAGATCATAATCAAATAAAGTTGGAAATCAATAACAGGTGGAAGCCAGGAAAATTCACAAATTTAATGAAGCTAAACAATATGCTCTTAAACTACAGTGGGTCAAGGAGGAAATTACAAGAGAAATCAGTAAATATCTCAAAGCAGATGAAAATGAGAACACAACGTATCAAAACTTATGGGATGCATCAAAGAAAGTGCTGAGAGGGAAATTTATTGCCCTAAACACCTGTATTAAAAAAGAAGAGAGGTAAAAAAAAAATCAAGGAATTAACTGCTTACCTGGAGGAACTAGAGAAAGAACAGTGTGCTGCTTTGAAGATGTTATGTACCCCAGAAAAGCCATTTTCTTTTTTCTAACCCAATCTTGTTGGGACTGACCTATTGTTAAGGGTGGAAACTTTGTTGTTTTCATGGAGATGTGACACACCAGCAGTGGGTGTGATCTTTTGATTGCATTGGTTGCATGGATATGTGACACACCCAATGATGGGTTGGACCTTTTGATAGATGGAGATGTGACTTTGCCCATTCAAGGTGGGTCATAATCAAGTATCCAGAGTCTTTACAATATCTTACAGAGAGGCAAAGATCTAAGAGCTGACACAGACAAGGAAATTTGGAGTTGAAGAAAGAAAATGCCCCCAGAGAAGCTGTTTGAAACCAGATGTCAAAGGGCCAACAGACCCAGCCATGTTTCTTCCCACTTGACAGAGGTGTTCTGGATGCCATCAGCCTTTCTTGAGCCATGGTATCTTTCTCTGAATAGATTAAATTGGACATTCTTATGACCTTAGAATGAACGTGTAACTTAATAAACCCCCTTTATAAAAGTCGACCCATGTCCAGTACATTGCACTTTGGCAGCATTAGCAAACTAAAACAAACAGCAAAATAACCTCAAAGCAAACAGAAGGAAAGAGATAACAAAGATTAGAGCAGAAATAAATGAACTTGACAACATGAAACCAATAAAGAAAATTCATTAAACCAAAAGTTGGTTCTTTGAGAAAGTCAATAAAATAGATGGGCCTTAGCTAGGCTGACAAAGAAATAGAGAAGATTCAAATAAATAAAAAAAGAAATGGGAGGGGGGACATAAAACCTGGCCCTGCAAAAATAAAGAAATTTTGACAGGGTACCATGAACAACTACATACTAACAAATTAGACAACTCAGAATTGACACATCCCTAGGAAAGCATAAACAGCCAACATTAACTTGAAAGAAATAGAAGATATCAAAAAAGAGTTCAGTCATCAAAAAATGTTCCCAAAAAAGAAAAATACAGGAACAGATGGCTTCACGTGTTAACTCAACCAAACATTAAAGAAGAATTAGTACCAACCCTTCTCACAGATGCCTAAAGAAGTGAAGAGGAGAGAAAACTACCTAGCACATTCTATAAAATCAACATCACTCTAATATCAAAGACAAGCAAAGATACGACATGAAAAGAAAATTACAGACCAATTTCTTAATGAGTATTGATGCAAAAATCCTCAACAAAATACTCATAAATTGAATCCAGCATCACATTTAAAGAATTATACACCATGACCAAGTGGATTTTATCACTGGTATGCAAAGGTGGCTCAACACAAGAAAATCAATTAATGTAATACACCACATCAATAAATTAAGGATGAAAAACCACGTGAACATCTTGATTGATGGAGAAAAGGCATTTGACAAAATTCAGCATGCTTTCTTGATGAAAATACTTCAAAGGATATGAATAGAAGGAAACTTCTTCAACATGATTAAAGGAATATATGAAAAACCCATAGCTAACATCATACTCAATGGGGAAAGACTGAAGGCTTTTCCTTGATGATGATAAACAAAACAAAGATGCCAATTGCTCACAATTGTTATTCAACATTGTGCTGGAATTTCTAGCTAGAGAAATTAGGCAAGAAAAAGAAATAAAAGGCATCCAAATTAGAAAGGAAGAAGTAAAACTTACACTGTTTGCAGCTGACATGATAATGTATGTAGAAAATACTGAAAAATCTGTAGTAAACCTACCAGAGCTAATACATGAGTACAGCAAAGTGACAGGATGGAAGATCAACACAAAATGCACTTGTATTTCTATTCACCAGCAATGAGCAATCTGAAGAGGAAATCAAGAAAAAACTTCCATTTACAATAGTAACCAAAAGAATCAAGTATTTGGGAGTAAATTTAACAAAGGACATAAAAAACCTATATAGAGAAAACTACAAAACTTTGCTAAAAGAAATCAAGGAAGACCTAAATAAATGGAAGGACATATCATGTTCACGGATTGGAAGACTAAATGTAGATAGATGTCAGTTCTTCCCAAACTGATTTATAGATTCAGTGCAATACCAAATAAAATCTCAACAACTTACTTTTCAGAAATAGAAAAACCAACAGTCAAATTTATTTGGAAAATTAGGGTATCCCAAATAGTTAAAAATATTTTGAGGAAAAGCATGAATTGGGAGGTCTCACACTAACTGATGTTAAAGCATATTACAGTGTACAAGGGTCAAAATAGCATGGTACTAGCATAAAGGTAGGTGTACTGACAGCAGAATCAAATTGACTCTTCAGAGGCAGACCTTCCCATTAAAGCCAATTGACCTTTGATAAGGTGGTCAAGTCAACTCAACTGGGACAGAGTAAACTCTTCAACAAATGATGTTTGGAGAACTGGATATCCATATCCAAAAGAATGAAAGAGGATCCCTATCTCATACCTTATACAAAAATTAACTCAAACTGTATCAAAGGATTAAACCTTAGAGCTGAGACCATAAACTGTTTAGAAGAAAATGTTGGAAAATATCTTAAAGATCTTGTGATAGTCAGCAGTTTCCTAGACCTACACAAAGTGTGAGCAATGAAAGAAGAGCTAGATAAATGAGATCTCTTCAAAATTAAACACTTTTGTGCATCAAAAAATATTTTTAAGAGAGTAAAAAGACAGCCTATGCAATAGGAGACAATTATTGGAAGTATGTATCAGATAAGAGTTTAATATCCAGAATTTATAAAGAAATCCTACAATTCAACAACAAAAAGACAAACAAACCAAGTAAAAAATGGGCAAAAGACATGGGTAGACACTTTTCCAAAGAGGAAATAAAATGGCTCAAAATTATGAAAGCATGCTCAACATTATTGGTATTATGGAAACGCAAATGAAAACCACAATAAGATATCATCTCACACCTACTAGAATGGCCATTATTAAAAAGAATCAGAAAACAAGAAGTACTGAACAGGATGTGGAGAAAGAGGTATACTTATTCATTGTCTGTGGGAATGTAAGATGGTACAACCACTCTGGAAGGCAATTTGGTGGTTCCTCAGAAAACTGAGTATAGAACTGCCATATGATCCAGCAATCCCACTACCAGGTATATATTTGGAAGAACTGAAAGCAAGGTTACAAACAGACGTTTTCACACTGATATTCATAGTGGCATTATTCATGATTGGCAAGAGATGGAAACAGCCCAAATGTCTGTCAATGGACCAGTGGCTAAATAAACTGTGCTATATACATACAATGGGACATTATGCAACAGTAAGACAAAATAAAGTCCCGAAGCATGTAGTAAAGAGGATGAACTTTGAAGACATTATGCTGAAAGCAACCAGAAACAAAAGGACACATACTATAGGGTCTCAGTAATATGAGTGCACATTACTGAGTGAACTCTGGGAGCTAAAGTTAAGAACACAGGTTACCAGGAGATAGAAAGTGGGTAGAGATCTGCATTTGATGCTGAAGGAGTACAGAATGCTCCACAAGATTGACTGTAGAGATCCAGAAATGGATAGCACAATACTATCTAATAGTAGCACAATATTGTAAGTGCTCTGAATGAAGCTGAGTGTGAACGAGGTTGAGGAGGAGGGCTGGGGGGATTTGTGACACCAGAAAGAATGGCAGAGTAAAAATACTGAGATGGTATAACTTAGTGATGCTTAGAATGAATAACAATAATGATTAAATTAAACAATTATAAGAATGTTTTTGCAGAAGGGAGAATAAGTGAATGTCAACATTGCAAGGTACTGAAAATGGCATGGTATATGGAGAAAAATATAATCAATGTATACTAGGGTCTATAATTAACAGTAACATTGTAACATGTTTCCATTGAATATAAAAAAAGAAATACAACAAAGCTAAATGTCAATAAATTGGGGTTATGGGAGGAGGTTATGGTTTCTTTGCAGAAGAAATGGAAATGTCCTCATATAGACTGTGATGGTGAGTGCATGGCTATGTGATTATACAAGGAACCACTGTTTTTTCACTTAGGTTGGATTGTATGATATGTGAATAAAACTGTTTAAAAATGAACAGAGAGATAACAAGTGTTGGAGAAAAGGTGGAAAGAGAGATGTTCCTATTCATTGTTCGTAGGGAAGTAGAAAGGTCCAGCTGCTCTAGAGGGAAGTGTGATGGTTCCACAGGAGGCTAGAGGTGGGGTCACCATATGATCCTGCAACCATGAAGTTAGGTGTTTAACTGAAGGAAATGAGAGAAGGGACACAAATGTATTCAGGATTTGCAATGAATAGAGTTGACCTAAGGTTATATCAACTGAAGAATGGAAGGGGGAACATTGGTGTATACATACAATGGACTATTGAGCAGCTACAAGAAAGAATGAAGCTGTGAGGCATGCAATTAAGTGAATGAACCCTGGAGAGAGTATGTTGAATGAAATAAGCCAGAAAGAATAAGACAAACATTATTACACCTCATTTATGTAGACTAAATATAATACACAAACTTTGAGAATTGAATTCAAGAGCATAGCTTATCAGGTAAAGGCCTATTGCAAAAGTTCCTAGATTGTAAGCTCTTAGAGTAGTCACATTTATTCCAGAGTTGTGACTGTTATTTCTAAATTCTGAGATGCTGAGCTCTTTGTCTATAACCTGGTTATTCCCTGGAACTTCGAGTATTTGTGTGACACCTGAGATTCCGAGTTAGAGCTCTGAAGTTGTGAAAGTCAGCATTAACCCATACAAAAACTGTTCAAAAAGTTGAAAAGTGATCAGACTTCACCTAGAGAGATGAATGAAGCTGATCCATGTAGGACTAAGGTAAATCAGACTAAAGAGTAAAGGATGATATTGACTGTATTTTAAAACTTCAACTTCTGTGTGAGACCAAAGGAAGAAATGTTCATTTAGTGCAAAATACTATTTAATATTAACTTGTACAGTCAGCTTATTTGAACACCATAATTGCAAAGAACCTCAAATAGGGGGTGAAATCTTGTTGGTTTGTACAGATTGGTGGAATCCCCAATATATCCCAGAATAATTTGGAAGAAGATTAAATAATATTTGCAAAGTCCCCTTGAGTGAATAGAGAGAAATGTGGAAATATTAAACTTCCCCAGCTGGGAAAGACCTGATATTCTTGCAAGTGTTGGGGACTACCAATATAATAGGCCTAGCCCTCAATCTTGAGGCTTGCCCTTATGAAATTTATTCCTGCAGAGGAGAAGCTAAGACTACTTATTATTATGTCTAATAATAATTATACTCAGATGTGGCCCCTCTCTCTAAGCCAATCTGCAGATAAAATCACTGCCCTCCCCCCTACATGGGACATGACTTCCAGGGGTGTAAATCTCCTTGGCAATGTGGGACCTGACTTTTGGGGATGAGCCTGGCCCTGGAATCATGGGATTGAGAAAGCTGTCTTGACCAAAAGAGAAAAGAGAAATGAAACAAAATAAACTTTCAATGGTTGAGAGATTTCAGAGTCCAGAGGTCATTCTGGAGATTATTTTTACACCTTATATAGATGTCCATTTTTAGTTTTTAGTGTATTCGAATAGCTAGAAGAAAATTCCTGAAACTGTGGAACTGTAATCCAGTGGTCTTGATTCTTGAAGATGACTGTATAACTATATAGCTTCCATGTTTTGACTGTGTGATTGTGAAAGCCTTGTGACTAACACACCCTTTGTCCAGTGTATCGACGGGTGAGTAAGAAAATAACAAGACAAAGCATAAATAAATAGTAGAGAGAGGGGAATATGGTATGTTTGGATACTCTTTTTCATTTTTATTTGTACTTTAATTCTTATTTTTATTGTTTTTGTAGTAATGGAAATATACCAAAATCGATTGCGGTTATGAATGCACAGCTATATATAATGATACTGTGAACCACTTGTACAATTTGGAAGAGTATACGGTATGTGAATATATAATATATCTCAATAAAATTGCATTAAAAAAATTCAAAAACAGAAGTAGGTTGAAAGTGAAAGGATGGAAAAAAAAAATATATATATATACCATGCAAATAGTAACCAAAAGAGAGCTAAGGTAGCTATACCAATACCTGATAAAATAGACTTTTAAAGTCAAAAACTGTTACAAGGGACAAAGAAGGTCACTAAACATAGAAAAAGTTGTCAATTCAAAAAAAGACACAACAATTATAAATATGCATGTTAATGGTAGAATCCCAAAACAAATAAAGCAATTATTGACTGCTTTGAAAGGAGTAAATGTCTGCTCTATGTCAACAGTAGAAGGCTTCACTATACTATTTTCACAATGTATGACTGAACATATAGGCATAAGATAAGGATATAGAAGACTTGAACAAAATTATAAACCAACTAGACCAAACAGACATATACAGAAAAATTTACCCAACAGCAGCACAATAAACATTCTTCTTTAGTGCCCATGGATCTTAATTCTGGCTAAATCATACACGTATAAACAAAATAACTCAAGAATTTTTAAATATTAAAATCAAGCAATGTGTCTCCTACAACCAGAATGAAATGAAGTTAGAAATCAATAAGAAATCGAACTGAAAAAAAATCACAAATCTGTGGAAATTAAATAACATATTCTTAAAAAAACTATGGTGAAAGAAAAAAAATCATGAGGGAAATTAGGAAATATCCTGCAGAGAATGGAAAGTGAAAACAAATCATACCAAAACTTATGGGGTGAAGCAAAGGTAATGCTGAGAGGCAAATTTATTCCTCTAAATGCTTATAGTAGAAAGAAGAAAGATCTTAAATAAGACATCTAACTTCATAGCTGGAGCATCTAGAAAAAGGGCAAACTAAATTCAAAGTGAGCGGAAGGAGGGAAATAACAAAAATAACAGTGGAGACAAATGAAATTGAGAATTTAAAAAATTGAGGGAAACAATAAAACAAAAAAAGTTAGTTCTTTCTAAAGTCAATAAAATTGACTTCCATACCATTTTAACTCTTCTATATTTATTATTTCCTCTTTAGCTAGACTGATAAAAAAAGAGAGAGAGAGGACACAAATAAAAATCAAAATGAAAAGGGCATTATTACTAACAAGCTTACAGAAACAAAAAGGTTATTAAGAGGATACTATGAACCAGCCAATTACATACCCTAGATGAAAAAAACAAATTCCTAGAAACAAACAGACTACCTATACTGACTCAAGAAGAAATAGAAGTCCCCACAGACAAAAACAATGGCGATATTGAACCAGTAATCAAAAGCCTCACAACTAAGAGAAACCCAGGACCAGATGGCTCCACTAGTGAATTTTACCCAACATTTGTATGAGGCCAAAATCAACCTAATATCAAAAAAAAAAAAAAAAAGTGAAGACTCACGAAAAAATTATCAACAAAAATCCCCAGGAAAATATTAACCAACTGAATCGAATAGCACATTAAAAGAAAAGTCAAGTGGGATTTATCCCAGGGAATAAAAGCGTGATTCAACATAAGAAAATCAATTAATGTAATGTGCCACATTAATAGAACAAAAATAAAAACACCACATGATCATCTCAATTTATACAAGAAAAGACATGTGAGAAAATCCAGAAATGCTTCTTGATAAAAAACACTTAGAAAACTAAGAATAAAAGGAAGCTTCCTAAACAAGATACAATAATATATAGCAATATGTTCATATAACACATAACTAATAATATTGCTTCATCAATTGTAACATAGATATTGCACAAATGCAAATTGTTAGTACAGAAAACTGCTTGAGTGAGGGGGTAAATGGAACTCAATTTTGTACATGATTTTTCTGTAAATCTAGAACATCTGTTTAAAAATATATTTAAAAACATCTGTATGTGGAGGAGAATATAAGGAATAGTGCTGTAATTAGGTGATTTTGTTTGAAAGGAGTTATTCAGAGTCATGCCTCTGATTAACAGTACAAATTTAAATAAATACTTGCATGAACTGATATAAAGAGTTAATAAAAGAGTGATATTTGGGGGAAAATACCTATTGCATGCTATAGACTATAGTTAACAGTAAAACCTGAAAATTCTTTCAACAGTAACTGGTTCACCACACTGATACTAGAGAACATTAATAGGGAGGGATAAGGGATATGGGGTGTTTTGTGCATTCTTTTTTTGTCTTTGATTAATTTCTTTCTGGAGTAATAAAAATGGTCTAAAATTGAGTGTGATGATTGCACAACTAAGTAAAGACATTGTGAGATACTGATTGTATAATTTGGATGGAGTATATGACAAATAAATATATCTCAATAAAATCTGAAAACAAAAACAAAAAAATCCAGTTGTTTGTGTGTGTGTGTGTCAGAGAGAGAAACCATGTTCAGTTTGGGGAAATGTCAGCATTTTAAAAGTTAAAATATTGATCAAGGTCATTACATGCCCTTACAGAAATAACTATACTAATCCCAAATAAATATTTCATGATGGAGTTATTGGTCACTGATTTGGGTCCCATATTCTCCAGTAACCTTACTACATATTTCACATTTGCTTACTGTGATGCCGAAGGGAAAGTTTAGTGTGTAAATTAGAGTCGTGATGGGTTAATAAGAGACACTTATTTTCCAGGGAAATTAAAGTCACGTGGGGCTCATTAGCATTTCCCATGGAATTCATCTAAGTTCCTGACCTGATTTTCCTTATGCTCATCTTTGGTTTTCTACACACTGATTGCTGATTACTACTTCTTGGTTGACATACACACTAAACACACATTTCTGATTTGATGTTTGCACTGTCATTTTTATGTTTGTTGTTTGTCCTCAGGTCCACAGAGTACTGTGAGTGTGAACTGCTCTTATCTTCTCTCTTCAACCTCTGAGAGCCCATGGTAGCAACACTGTCCAGCTTCCCAGTCAAGAGGGCTAGATAAGAGAATGGCAAATGGAAAGAGTTAGTAACTAACCATTTAGTTCACTTTTCTATGGCTTTTACTCTCTCCCTTGTTTTCCCTCTTTTTAAAACAATTCTAGTTTTTCTCCATTCTGCTCATTTTTCCTTGCTTCCATACCATTTTAACTCTTCTATATTTATTATTTCCTCTTCTATTTTCTTTACCTACTCTTTCATTTGACATATACTAGAGAATGACTACGAAGAGTCCAGGGCATGGCACTGCTGGTATCTGTTGTAACAGTCTTTTCTATATTTTATACTTGAATGTTTATTACTTTATAAAGCCACAGGAAACATTTTGAAAGATACTTTAGGGACATATGAAAATAAAACTGATAGAAAAGCTCAAGTGTGTTTCTCTAGGTTTTTCTGAAATTTAAGCACCAAGATATGTTGCAATGTGATTCTACTTATGAATATATGAAAATTGATGGATTCTTTACACAGATGAATAGAAATTTCATATAGCCATTTTGAACATTTTTAAAAAACATTTCTGGACATGCAATCTAGTTCACTTGCTCTCTGAATCACTTCTTTTGCTGTATCCAATCAATTGTCTCTCTTTTTTCTTTGCAAGGTTGCACTTTGAAAAACTATAGAACTTGTTTTCTGTTTTATTGATAATGGCCATTCTGGTGGGTATGAGATGATATCTCACTGTGATTTTGATTTGCATTTCCCTAATAGCCAGTGAAATTGAGCATCTTTTCATGTGCCTTTGGTCATTTGTATTTCCTCTTCTGAGAAGTGTCTGTTCATGTTTTTTGCCCATTTTGTAATTGGGTTGTTTGTCCTTTTGTTGTTGAGTTGAACAATCTCTTTATACATTCTGGATACTAGACCCTTATCTGATATGTCATTTTCAAATATTCTCTCCCATCGTGTAAGCTGTCTTTTTCCTTTCTTGACTGAGTTCTTTGATGCACAAAAATGTTTAATTTTGAGGAGAACCCATTTACCTATTTCTTTCTTCAATGCTCGGGCTTTGGGTATAAGATCTAGGAAACTGCTTTCTATTACATGTTTTATATTTGCTTACATTTTCTTCTTGAAGTTTTATGGTCATAGAGCTAATGTTTGGTCTTTGATCCATTTTGAGTTAGTTTTTATATAGGGTGTGAGATATGGATCCTCTTTCATTCTTTTGCACATGGATATCCAGTTCTCCAAGCACCATTTATTGAAGAGACTGTCCTGTCCCAGGTGAGTTGGCTGGACTGCCTAATCAAAGATCAATTTTCCATAGATGAGAGGGTGTATATCTGAACACTCTATTCGATTCCATTGGTCAGCATATCTATCTTGATGCTAGTACCATGCTGTTTTGACCACTGCAGCCTCATAATACACCTTAAAGTCAGGTGGAGTGAGACCTCCAAGTGCTGGACAGGTGTAAATGTCCCTGGCAACATGGGACAGAAATCCTAGAATGAGCTGAGACTCAGCATCAAGGGATTGAGAAAACCTTCTCGACCAAAATGGGGAAGAGAGAAATGAAACAAAATAAAGTGTCAGTGACTGAGAGATTTCAAACAGAGTCGCGAGGTTATCCTGGAGGTTATTTTTACACATTATATAGATACCCCCTTTTTAGTTTAAGGTGTATTAGAGAGGCTAGAGGGAAGTGCCCAAAACTGTATAGCTGTGTTCCAGTAGTCAAGTTTATTAAAGATGAATGTATAGTTTTCTCAATGTGACTATGTGATTGTGAAAATCTTGTGTCTGATACTCCTTTTATCTATGGTGTAGACAGATATATGAATTAAAAATAAATGATAGGGGGAACAAATGTTAAAACAAATTGCGCAGATTGAAATACTAGTAATCAATGAAAGGGAGTGGTAAGGGGTATAGAAAAAAAATAGGGGGAACAGAGGTTAAAATATATTGGGTAGATGGAAATACTAGTGGTAAATGAGAGGGAGAAGTAAGGAGTATGGTATGTATTAGTTTTTTCTTTTTATTTCTTTTCCTGGAGTGATGTGAATGTTCTAAAAAATGACCATGGTGATGAATATACTATTATGTGATGATATTGTGAGCCATTGATTGTACATCATGTATGGAAAGTTTGTATGTTAAGAATGTTCATGTTTGCATGTTGGTTTGGCTTGTCAATTAAAAAATAAATAATAATAAATAAAACTTAAAAAAATCATAGAATAATTTTAAATATTTTAAGTACAAAATGTTCCCTTGGTGCTTTTGCTAATACTACATTCTCCATGACATGATAGAATATTATGTTAAAATATTTGCATTTTTTTCCTTATCAAAAGGGAAAATATAGCTTAATTTACATATATATTTATATATGTAGAGAGAGAGCCTCTATTTAAATAAAATATAGCCTGATTAAGCCATATACGATTGAGGCTTCAATGCAAGACTTGTAAAAGCTCCTGTAGAAAAGTTCTGCCTGTTTGAAAGTAGCTCTTCTTGAAATAGGATGTTCAAATCTCATGAATCTTTCCTCTTCTCACTAGTTGAAAACCCCAAATTTAATTAAAGTCCCCCATACTGAATTAAGAGGGCCTACATTTCGTCAAGGCAAGAATAAAATAGCATACATGCTAGGTTTAACATTTACTAGAGTTTTGAAGACCAGATTGTTTTATCCTTGGAGGACTGATACATTCACATGCAGAATTCTACTGAGATAGGGTGGGGACAATGGAATCAGGGACTCGGGCTCATTGAGCTTTCAGTCTAGTGGGTTAGACAAGACAGCTTTCAGTGTGATGGGTAGATGAGTGTCTCAAAAGTGAAGTGCTAGTGCTATAATGCATACCAACTATGGAAGAGAATTAGAGCACAGATTTGGAAAGAGAGTATCCCAATTATGCGAGGGAAATAGGAGGGCATTCACCAAATTCAAAATAATCTGTCATGTATACATTTATTTTGAAATATCTTAAATATATTATTTAAAATAAAGATAGTTTGTAATGATTTCCTTTAGCTAAAAGTGGCCTATACAAATATTAATTATATTGCTTTTTATAATTTCTTTCAAGATATATTTTATTTCTACATTTATCCAATATTTAATGTCTATTTTTCAGAGTATTATTATTTTGTATGTTGTATGGTGGAAGTCACATTTCATTCTTTTTCATCCCATGATTGCAGCACCACTTGTTGGATTTTTTTTTGGGGGGGGTTTCATGGGCTGGGAATTGCATAGAATTATTTTGACTTACTAATATCTCTTAAGAAAAGTATGACTATGACTGTGAAATATTGCAAATAGACTATTGTTCCAGCTATTAATTTCCTTTAAATAAGATATATTTATAAATAAGTATAAATACTTATTTATAAATAAATATTTCAATCACTAATAAAATTAGTGTATATTCTTATGAAATTAATAGTAATAAGCTACTCACTGAAACAAATCAATATTTCAGCCTCTTTGAAAACTAGGGTTTCAATTTCCTTAGAATTACTACACAAGGTCACTATAAATGAAATAAAATAAAATAAAATACTTTCCCCTGCCCATTCCTGTCCTTCCATATTTAAGCATTTTTAATGTATGTATTCATTAATCCCACATGCAGTTATCAAGAGCCCACTAGAAACTTTGAAAAATTCTCTATGTGATAGTACTATACAAAATCATGCAAAAGAATACACTCAGATTCTCATATCCAATGATGCGGGGAGATGTAATGGATATTCACTATTTTAATGACTTTTCTATCATGCTGTTTTAATACTGCTCTAAGCTGTTTTTTCAAGCATTTTAATTTATTGTATTTTTTACTTATTACGTTTGCACCCTTAGGCTAGCTAATGAAGGATGTCGTTTTGAAAATCTATGAAATAAATAGAATTTAAAGTGCCAACACGCTTGTCTTGTTTCTAGACTTCTTGGAAAGAAATAATCACAAGGGATCTAAAGAAACACTATTATCAGGGAGTATCTGATTCAGCATTCCACAGGTAACACTTTTTTCTGTTAGTTTAGAGAAGTTGTGTGTCTATAGAACAATTATGCTTAAAATACAGGATTCAAAGATAACACTTTAATGTGCCAAACTGGCAAGGAATAAAAACAGTAAAACATTCTCAAGGCTGTCTCAGATCAAGTGGAAGTGGTAGAGAGAAAACAACAGTGGTAACCACTGTTCTTAAATTCTTTAGGGATTAAATTACTTGAGCATATTGAATTGGTGAAGTAGTTAGATGGCAATGTTAAGCCATTTCCCACAATTTTCAATAAAGAATTTACTCTAGCTTCTTAGAGAAGATCATTTTGAGAACTCTGTTAAGTGTCACACTGGTTAATAATTCATATTGACAATTAAAGAATAAATACATGACCTACAAGTATTATAAGTGAGCTCTTGGTCAATGAATTTCTGGAAGCAATATAGTCTCCCTTAAAGTTTTCCAAGATTATTAATAATCTAAGAGTTCAAATGAGTTTATTAAACACCATAGCTCCACATCTAAGCGCTTATATATATTAATATAGTTCTTTCTTCATAGAGAACCTGGAGAAATCTATGTAGGCCCACTAAGAAACAGAGCAAATAAATCCACAGAGATCCTATCAGTTGGTTCCTATTAGCTTATAATGATGTTTGATTTTTGAGTTTGAGGCAAAAAATCCCAAATTGTGATTAACATCACTTATTGTATTTGACCCTTTGAACCAGGCTACTTATTAAGGGTATCATCTGTGTCACAGTTTCTAAGGAAGCACTAGTTTATGTTCTGGCATAATTATTAACAATGCCTTCTTTCATTCTCAAAAAGTTTCCAACTTGGGAAATAAATTCCTATAAGAAATAAATAACAGAATCATTGGGATGAATTCCAAATTATAGAGGCCTTTAGGTTTATTCATTGTTCAGCCAGATACAAATTATGCTCATTAAAACAAAATCCTACTAGGATTTTACCTAAATTTGGCCCTTTTGGGAAATAAAATCTTGATTCTAATCATCAAGTAAGATACAATATGTTCTAGTTTGCTAGCTGCTGGAATGCAACACACCAGAGATGTATTGGCTTTTAATAAAAGGGGATTTATTTCATTAGTTATTCAGAGGAAAGGCAGCTAACCTTTCAACTGAGGTTTTTTCCTACATGGGAAGGCATAGGAAGGGTGATCTCTACTGGTCTTCTCTCCAGGCCTCTGGGTTCCAACAACTTTCCCGGGGAAGGCACAGGGTGATCTCTACTGGTCTTCTCTCCAGGCCTCTGGGTTCCAACAACTTTCCCCGGGGTGATTTCTTTCTGCATCTCCAAAGGTGTGGGCTGAGCTGTGAGTGCTGAGATGAGGTATGCTGAGCTGCTTGGGTTGTGCTACATTGAGCTCTCTCATTTAAGCACCAGCCAATTAAATCAAACATCATTCATCGCAGCAGGCACACCTCCTAGCTGACTGCAGATGTAATCAGCAACAGATGAGGTTTACATGCCATTGGCTCATGTCCACAGCAATAGATCTAGGCACCTTCACCTGGCCAAGTTGACAACTGAATCTAACTACCACACAATGTTTTCAAGTGCCATGGAAGAGAATGAATCTTAAGTCATTTGTTCATTAATTAAAAATTAAAATTCATCTCTTTATAAATTTATGATCAAAGAGATTATTTCCTTTAAGATATATTCATTTTTTAGGTTTTTTTTTGGGGTGGGGGGGACATGGGCAGGCACCGGGAATCAAACCCAGGTCTCTGGCATGGCAGGTGAGAACTCTGCCTGCTAAGCCACGATGGCCCATCAAATATATATTTATTTTTAAAATCTGGATTTAGACTATCTTGTACCTATACATGATTGTTTATACTTAGATAATTATAGAAGTTCTTATTTGATCGGGTGTTTTCAAAATATCAGATGGACTCTGAGAACTTAAAGGCTTTAGGAAAGTCAGGCATATTTCAGGATGGAGGCAAGACTCTGAGAAAGATCTAGACTGATAATGATTACACAGCCCTACCAGTGTTTGGAAGATGTTCTAATGATGTCCCAGATACTGTTTTACTGATGTCATTAAGACATAACCACTGCTTTACAGAGGATTGATAGCCATTGTCAATCACTCTGAGAGAGGTCAATCCAAGAGCAAGGAACTTGAGAGAGCCTCAGAACTGAGTTAAAGAAAAAAAAAATCCTGCATCCTCTTGGCCTAGTTGAGATATTTATTTTAATGTTACAGGATACATGAACCTTGATTTTGGAGGGGAGCAATCTCTACAGTGACAGTAACTACATGGTGGAAAGCTTCTAAACTTAACCACCCAGCACTTAGCTTGCTAACTCTGAGTCCCTCTGAGAAATGGTTTAGGCTTCTTTAGTTATAAGCTGCTTTATTTTTGTACATTTTACTATACTGAGAACTTTTAAAAGGTTTTTCTAAAATGTAGTTTCTTATAATGTCTGAAATTAGAATGAGACTAACACCATTTTCCAGAAAGAATAGAAAAGAAGGGCACCTAACTACGTGAAAGAGCTGGACAAATTTCTTGCCAATGTTAGTCAGCAAAAAAACTGCTTGACATACTTTAAGAAATAATGTGAGTATGTCTGACAAGGCCTAACTTCTAAAAGCAGGCCAAAGTGGTTTCATGATATCATGATTTGGGCATTAAAAATTGAGCATGGGGACAATGCTGTTCTAGGTTGCTAGCTGCTAGAATGCAATATACCAGAAACGGAATGGCTTTTAAAAAGGGGAATTTAATAAGTTGCTAGTTTACAGTTCTAAGGCTGAGAAAATGCCCCAATTAAAACAAGTCTATAGAAATGTCCAATTTAAGGCATCCAGGGAAAGATACCTTGGTTCAAGAAGGCTGATGAAGTTCAGGGTTTCTCTCTCAAGTGGAAGGGCACAAGGTGAATACAATCAGAGTTTCTCTCTCATTTGGAAGGGTACATGGAGAATTCAACATCATCTGTTAGCTTTCTCTCCCGGCTTCCAGTTTCATGAAGTTCCCTGGGAGGCATTTTCCTTCTTCATTTCCAGAGGTCACTGGCTCATGGACTCTCTGCTTTGTGGTGCTGCAGCATTCTCTGCTTTCTCTGAATCACCTTCATTCTCCAAAATGTTTCCTCTTTTATAGGGCTCCAGAAATTTATCAAGGCCCACCCAAATGGGTGGGGACATGTTGTCACCTAATCCATCTTAACAACCACTCTTGATTAAATCACATCTCCAGGGAGATGACCTAATTATAGTTTCAAACACACAGTATTGAATAGGGATTATTCTACCTTTATGAAATGGGATTTTGATTAAAACATTGCTTTTCTAGAGGACATACATCCTTTCAAACCAGCACAGATGCTTCCAGGAAAGGTATATTAACAGAGATCACATTAACTCTCCTATGTTGAAACAACTAAAAAACTACATAAACTATAATATATAAATGTTTTCCAAGACATTGCACATAAGACAGCAAAGGACAATGACGGTTAAGAGGGAGGAAATGAACTAGATGAATCCTATATGTACCTCATATTATTGTCTGGAGACTTCCAATGCCATAGACAGGGATGGTGAACCTCTCTCGTGAGGCCCAGAGGTTTCCCTAGGTGAAGAAATAGAGCTGGGAATCCAAAGTGCCAAGACAACTACAGTCTGTAGAACACAGTTCCAGAGAGAAAAGAGCTTCACAGAAAGAAAGCCCAGAGATCTGCCGAGAGTACTCCTGGAGTCTTCAGTTGAGGAGTGATCAGCATGTGCAAATGAGCAAACTATCTAGGGTCAAGGGAAAAAACAAAGCAAAAGTTGGGTAGGAAGAATCTCCAGAGCTCACAGAGGCTACTGGATGGATCATAATTTCAGTTCCTACAGCCGGGGGGTGGGAGGTGGGGTCAGGAGGTGGCTGGGATCTCATAAGTCACAGAGCACTGAAAAGTAATGGTGAAAAATAGCCGTAGACTAAAGGCTGCTCTGGTCCCACTTAAAGCTTAAAAGCAACACTGAAAAATATTGTCTGTTGCACCTCAGCGTTATGGAACAAATTCATGGTTTTATACTGATTATGCCATTTAATCTTTTCTTTTTAATTCACCAAATATTTATTAAGACTCCATTCATTATGCAACAGACATGAGAATAGGAGCTGGTAATACAATTTGGTGGAAATCGAGAGGATTCAGACCATGAACTTTACACTTCAGTGTGGGAGTTGGATACATTACAGACATATTTTGCTTGTACAAAGCTTTTGTGGGCTGATGGAATCCTGGAACATGTCACTCTGCCATCTTGGTGAGCAAAATGAATTTAATTTTAATTTCTTACTTATTAGTTGGGAGTGTCCATGCCTACTGCAAATGTATGTTAGGTAAGTGGGTGCTATAACCATTGTTTCAAACTAGTTAAGTTGGATTTGGTGGAGAGAGGTGCAACTCAATGGGAAAACTGAGGCCATAATGCATGAAAGAAGGCTATTGTATTGCTCACAAGTCCCAGAAACTAAGGCACTATGTAGGATCAACAGGATGAGCAATCACGGGTGGCTCATCCAGCATGTGTGGGGCACAGAAGCCCAGAGAGTGGGACCTGTGGGCTTGTGCTTTTATTGCAGTCCAGGGATGGATGTTATTAGAGTCCCTGAAGGAGTCAAGGCTTGGTTAGTTTAAAGCAAACATGTGAAAAAGCAACAGGAATGGGATTGAAGGGTAGTGGGGTTGGTTAGCTTATTGTTAAGATTTGGGGTGAGGTATGTGGGTCACATGGGTGGTGGCACTGATATGCATTTGGCTCTGGTGGAGTTTATGCCCCAGGCCTGAAAAGCTCCTTATTAACTAGGCCAAAGGTCATGTTGACACACATGGCTTAGTCAAAGTGAGACAGGTACCCCAGCAGTGTACAAAACCTTTTGATAATTATGACAGCCATGGTGAATTTAGGCAAGGTATAGCTCCCATGATTATGACAGGCACGCATATTTATTTAGGCTTAAATTTTTTTTAACTTTTTTTATTGTATCGTATAACATATATGCAAAGTGTTATAGTTTGCGAGCTGCGGAATGCAATATACCAGAATCAGAATGGCTTTTAAAAAGGGGAATTTAATAGGTTGCTAGTTTATAGTTCTAAGGCCAAGAAAATGTCCCAATTACAACAAGTCTGCGAAATGTTTAATTAAAGGCATCCAAGGAAAGATATCTTGATTTAACAAGGCCGATGAAGTTCAGGGTTTCTCTCTCAAGTGAGAATGCACATGGCGAACACAGTCACAGTTTCTCTCTCATCTGGAAGGGCACATGGTGAACATGGTCAGGGTTCCTCTCTCATCTGGAAGGGCACATGGTGAACATGGCATCATCTGCTAGCTTCTTCTCCTGGCTTCCTGTTTCATGAAGCTCTCTGGGAGACATTTTCCTTCTTCATCTCCAAAGGTCTCTGGCTGGTGGACGCTGCTTCTCATGGCTATGTTGTTCTGCTCTGCTCTCTCTGAATCTCCTTCATTCTCCAAAATGTTTCCTCTTTTATAGGACTCCAGAAACTTATCAAGATCCACCCAAATAGGTGGAGACATGTTTTTCCTAATACAGCTTAACAACCACTCTTGATTAAATCACATTACCAGGGAGATGATCTGATTACAGTTTCGAACATACAATACTGATATTGAATAGGGATTATTCTGCCTTTACGAAATGGGATTTTGATTAAAACATGGCTTTTCCAGGGTCCATACATCCTTTCAAACCAACACACAAAGAGGCCAGAAATACATTACTATGCAATCTACAACCAGAGATATACTATTAAATAATCTACGACATGCAGAACAGTCTTTCATAACAAAGAAATTTTTAACTCAAAACAACAATGGTGCCACTATTAAAAGACTTTTATCTATAGTATTTTTGAATATTTTCCTTTTTACCATTTTTAGTGATTGTTCTACTGATTACAATATCCAATATGTACATGCACTATGTGATATTTACAAGTGTGTGAAGTGTTTGTCATATCAGAGGCCACTGGTATCAACATTTTACCACCTCAAGTGGAATGTAGAAAACTTATTACTTTTAGGTCTTTTACATTTCCTACTTCCTGGTATATTTTTCTTTTTCTTTTAACTTTTTTTATTGCATAGTATAGCATATATACAAAGCAAAGAAATATAAAAGCAATAGTTTTTAAAGCACTCTTCAACAAGTAATTACAGGACAGATCCCAGAGTTTGTCATAGGCTACCATACGATCCTCTCATATTTTTCCTTCTAGCTGCTCCAGAATATAGGAGGCTAGAGGGCTTAAATACTTTTAATATTTAATTAAATATCAAATATTAAATATTAAATGAATGAATACTAGTGTTTTACTATTGATTATAGTCCATAATTTACAATAGCTACATTTTCTCCCAAATACCCCTCTATTATTAAATCATTGTAATAGTGTCATGGTTTGTTCTAGTTCTTAAGAGAACTTTTTATATTTGTACTGTTAATCACAGTCTTCATCCACCAGAAGATTCACTGTGTTATACATTCCCATTTTTCACCTGTAGCTTTCTTTCAGGGGACATACATGTCTCTGAACTACCCCCTTCTACCACACTTACTGCCAACTCAGCACTATTAATTATACTCACAATAATTTGCTAAGGGTTTCTTAACTTTATTGATCTTCTCAAAGAATCAACTTTTGGTATTATTGATTCTCTCAGGGCTTTTTGTTTGTTTGTTGTTGTTGTTCTCCATTTCATTTACTTCCACTCTAATCTTTGTTATTTCTTTCTTTCTGCTTGCTTTGGGATTAGCTTGCTGTTCTTTCTAATTTCTCTAGACGTTCAGTTAGGTCTTTGATTTTAGCTCATTCCTCCTTTTTAATGTAGGTATTTAGGGCTATATATTTCCCTCTGAGCACTGCCTTTGCTGCATCCTATAAGTTTTGATATGTTTTGTTCTTGTTTTCATTCATCTCAAGATATTTACTGATTTTTTTTGCACTTTTTCTTTGACCCACTGATTGCTTAAGGTTGTATTGTTTAACCTCCATATATTGGTCAATTTTCCAATTATCCTGCTGTTATTGATTTCCAGTTTCATTCCATTATGACCAGGAAAATACTTTGTATAATTTCTGTCTTTTACAGTGTATTAAGACTTGTTTTGTGCCCTAACATGTCATCTTTCCTGGCAAAGAATTTATATCCTACTATTTTGGTGGGCAATGTTCTATATATTTCTGCTAGTTCTAGTTCATTTATCATATATTTAGGTCCTCTCTGTCCTTATTGATCCTCTGTTTAGGTGTTCTGGGTTTTGAAGAGAGTGGTGTGTTGATGTTTCCAACTAATATTATAGGGACTCTCTTACTCCTTTCAAATTTGCTAATGTTTGCCTCATGTAACTTGATTAGGTGCACAGATATTTATGATTGTTATTTCCTCTTGGTGAATTGCCCTTTTTATTAATATATAGTGTCCTTGTTTGTCTCTTATAACATTTTTGTATTTAAAGTCTATTTTGTCTGTTATTAGCATAACCCAGTTTGGTTTTTGTTTGTTTGTTTGTTTTTGGTATTATTTGAATAGAATATCTTTTTCCATCTTTTCATTTTCAACCTATTTGCATCTTTAGGTCTAAAATGAGTCATCTGTAAGCACCATATAGATGTCTTTTTATTGGGGAGTTTAATCCATTAACATTCAATATTATTAATGTTAGGAGTAGTCCTTAATTGAATCATTTTGTCCTTTGGCTTTTATTGATCAGATCTTTTTCTTTTCCTCTCTTTTTATCCTTTAAGTTACTCTTACTGGTCATCTTCATTTCTATACCCTCCTCCAAGCCCTTTTCTCTTGTTCTGTTTTGTTTTTCCAGCCAGCAGAACTCCCTTCAGTACTTCTTGTCCGGCAGGACACTTGTTAATGACCTCTCTCAATTTCTGTTTATCAGTGACTATTTTAAACTTTCCTTAATTTTTTAATGCTTTTTAAATTGTGAAATATAACATATATACCAAAATCAGTAAATTTCAAAGTACATTGTAAAAGTAGTTGTAGAGCAGATTTCAGAACTTGGTATTGGTTACAGTGGCACAATTTTAGATTTTCCCTTCTAGCTGCTCCAAGACAATGGAGACTAAAAGAAATATCGATAAAATGATTAAGCAGGCTAATTTGTTAAACCCAGTCTTCTCTGTTATAACTCCTCCTTCTCCTTTGATCTTTCTCCCAATCTTTAGGGGTATTTGGGCAATGCTCATTCCAATGGTTTTGTTGGAAAGAGCTGTGAATAATATGGGATGGGGGGATGGAACTAGTTGATGTTCTCGAGAGACTGGCCTATCTGGGTTTCAGGACTTATCTGGCCAAGGAATCCATCTGGAGGTTGCAGTTTCTGGAAAGTAATCATAGTGCATGGAATTTTTTAGAATTTCAGATAGAGCCCTAGAAGTTCTTTAGGATTGGCAGGAATGGTTTGGGTTGAGGTTTGGAAAATCATGATAAATAGTAATATCTAGCTGAAATTTGCACAACAGTGCTCTCCAGAATAGTCTCTCAACTCTATTTGAACTCTTGTAGACACTGATACCTCATTTTTGTCACAATTTATTTCCCCCATTTGGTCAGGAAGGCATTGTTGATCCCTCAATGCCAGAGCCAGGCTCATCCCTGAGATTCATAGCCTACAATACTAGGGAGACTTTTACTCCTGGATAGCAGGTCCCATGTAGGAGGAGAGGGTAATGATTCTACTTGCAGAGTTGTGATCAAAGAGAGAGAGGCCACATCTGAACAACAAAAGAGATCCTCTGGAAGTAACTCTTAGACATAACTGTAAGTAGGGTTAGCTTCTCCACTACATAAATAAGTTTTGCAAGAGCAAGACTCAATATCAAGGGGTTGGCCTATTGACTTGGGAGTCCACAATGTTTTGGACAGTAGCAGGGGTTTCCCCGGTGGTAATGCATAACAATTTCATTTTTTCTTCTCCAGTCCCTAAAGACACTTTGCCAATACTTTTTAATTATCTGCTCAACATAATCTGGAATGTCTCCAGGCATTAGATTAAGCTATGCAGAATTACAAGCCCTTATACCCATTCTGGGCGCCACATGTTTGGGTTGTTTAATTGATCTATCCACATAGGTTGAGTTAGATTATGTGCTGCAGAAAATGTAGATTTGGGAAAAAATAAACCTCTGTTCCTTTGGTCTCAGGGGGTAGATGAAGTTCTAAAATACAGATAACTTTATGTGTTTATTCTGATTTACCCTAAACCTGACCTGATTGGCTTTGTTCTTATCTCTAATTGGAGATTGATTGCTTTTTCAGACTCTTTAACAGTTGCTGTATGTGGCAATTCAGACCTTCAGATCTGCAGAACTCCTGCTCTAAGTGTTAGATGTCATACAGGTACCCAAAGTTCCAGGGAAATATTAAGTTATATATATATAGGACAGCCTCTCAAAATCTAGAAATAACAATTACAGCTCCAGACTAAATGTGACTGCTATAAGAGCTCACAATCTAGGCCCCAATTTTCTTATAAGTATTTTCTAAAAGAGACCATATGATATTTGCTTTTTTGTTTCTGGCTTATTTTGTATCACATTATGTCACCCAGGTTCATTCACATTGTTGCATGCCTCACGAATTTGTTCCTTTCTGTAGCAGCACAATGTTCAATCACATGCATACACCACAGTTTTCCATTCTACTTCTCAGTCAATGTAACCTTCAGCCAACTCCACCCTTTAGGCATCATGTATAATGCCCAAAGTCAACAATCCATGCCTCATATTGTCCTCACTTAGTTATATAGTCAAAACACTTTCAATTTCAGACAATTTTCACTGCTCCCAAGAGAAAAATAACCCATAAACACACTCTCACTAAATAGAAAATCCACATTTCCCCTTAACTCTTGACCTTCTCCCCCAATTACTTACCCCTAGTATTGCTGTGGTACAGTTGATGTCTTCCTAGTAAACATAGACCATAGCATGCAATAGTAGTTTTACCCCTATGCCCCAGAGTTATTTATTCCTTGTACAAGATTCTACCTTTGAAACAGTTCATGTCAGAACTTTTTTGTTTGTTTTTCTCTATTTCCTTGTTGATCCTCTTTCTGGTTGTTCTATTTATAGACGAGAGTGATGTATTGAAATCTCCCACTATTATTGTTGAAATGTCTATAGTTCCCTTCAATTTTGCCAGTGAGTGTCATGTATTTTGGAACTCCTTGATTGGAAGCATATGATTGTTATTTCTTCTTGGTGACTTGTCCATTTTATTAATATGTAGTGTCCTTTTTCTTTTATGATGACTTTACATTTAAAGTTATTTTTGTCAGATATAAGTATAGCTACTCCTGCTTTCTTTTGGTTACAACTTGCATGGAATATCTTTTTCCATCATTTCACTTTTAATGTATTTGTATATTTGTGTCTACGATGAGTCTCTTATAAGCAGCATATAGCTGGATTATATTTTTTAATCCATTCTGCCAATCTGTATCTTTTAATTGGTAAATTTACTCTGTTAACATTCAAAGTTATTACTGTAAAGGCATTTCTTGAATCTACCATGTTATCCTTTGGTTTTTATTTGCCAGATCTATATATTCTTTTCCTTCTTTCTCTCTTTATGCATTAAGTTACCCTTACTGTTACTCTTCAATTTGGTGCCCTCCTCCAGACTTCCCTCTTCTTTTTTTTTTCAGCTGATAGAACTCCCTTTAGTATTTCTTGTAGGGCTGGTCTCTTGTTGACAATTCTCTCAGCCTTTGTTTGTCGGTGAAAATTTTAATCTCTCTCTCACTTCTGAGGGACAATTTGTCTGGATGCAGAATTCTTAGCTGGAAGTATTTCTCATTCAGGATTTTAAATATGTCCTATCACTGCCTTCTTGACTCCATGGTTCTAGTTGAACAGTTCAAACTCAGTCTTATGTGGTTTCCCTTGTATGTTGTGAGTTGCTTTTCAGTTGCTGTTTTCAGGATTTTATGCATATCTTCAGCATTTGACAGACTGATTAGTATGTGCCTTGGAGTAGGCCTGTTTGTATTTACTCTATTTGTGGTTCCTTAGGCCTCTTTGATTTGCATACTTACATGTTTTATAAGGGTTGAAAAGTTTTTTCCCCTTATGTCCTTATCTAATTTTCCTAGCCCTTCCTTTTTCTTTACTCCTTCTGGAACACTGATGGTTCTTACATTTCCTTGAGATTCGATTCAATTTTTTCCATCTTTTTTGCCATCTGTTCTTTTGTGCATTCAGATTCAATTGTTGTGTTCTCTAGTTCACTTATTCTTTCTTCTCCTTCTTCAGATCTGCTGTTGTCTATCTGTAGTATATTTTTTATTTGTTCTACAGTATTTTTCATCTCTGTGATATCTGTTAGTTTTCTTCTTTCAAATTCTTCATTATGCTATTTTAGTGTCCTCTCAATATCCTTTATGTTGTTGGCTAACCCATTCAATTTGTTTACTTTGATAAGTTGTTCCAAAGTCTGTGTCTCCTCTGGTGTTTCCATTTGGTCATTTGGCTGGGCTTTATCTGTCTGCATCTTCATATGCTTTGTGGTTTTCTGTTGCTTTGACATATTTAACTATCTTGATAGGGTTA